>JBBPMG010000010.1:0-149057 GCA_038090195.1 Boletellus deceptivus
CGGCGGCACGGACTTCAGCGTAGGGGGACTCGCTAAGGAGTGGTGGTGAGAAGGATGACAGGAACGAAGGAGATGGACTGACTCGTTGTACTCGAATTCAGAGTCATGGGACTCGGTCTTGGATGCGGTGGAATACCTAAGGGACTCTGAGCGCGACTGTGCATCGAACTCTGAGGGCCGGGTGGAGGCGACATCGAAGACACCCTTGTCGTCTGGGTCGAAGACCTGGGTGGTGGAGTCCGAGAGGGACCGCAACTCGGAATAGTCAAAGTTGGGGTCATTGAGATGCTCCAAGAGGGAGTCGACATCCTCGGGAACATCTGGGACGCCCCGATGACGCAGCGAAGGGTGGCCGACGTTGGACGCGCTGTGGAAAGGAGTGGGCCCCATGCCGAGAGCGAATCCCATGGTGAGACCAAATCTAGTTGGGGTGTGGGGGTGCGAGGAAGGGAGACAAGCTGGAGGGGAAGGGAGGATGGGTGGCCTTTTGAGCGATGGAGGCCATCTCGGAATGGCAGGACGGCGATGGTCGAGGGTCAAGACAATAAGCCGAATCTGATAGCGAGACAAAAAGCCTGGGGGAGCGTGTCATGATGTTACGCGACACAAAAAGCGCGGCCCTGAGCGTCGGATCGGCGGATCGGCTGGGAAGCGCACGTCGGACGTCGACAGCGACGGGGCGAGCACGAGTGCGAGCGCGAGTGTGGGCGAGGGCGAGGGTGGGGACGAGGGCGAGGGCAAGGGCGAGGGCGAGGAGGAGGAACGGGGGCGGGGGTCGACGCGGCCTATTGTCTCGCTGAACAATAAGCACCATGGACCGATATGAGCACCTTCTCCCCGACCTGTCCCCGCCCGAGCGCATACAGCCGGCCCTCGTCCCGTTCGCGCACGTCGACCCCGGCCTGCGTGCCCTCAAGCATCCCGACCCCCGCGCCTTTCTCAGCGCCGCCTCGTCCGTCACCGAGCTCACCCCCTGCCTGGGCACAGAGATCCGGGGAGTCCGCCTCGTCGATCTCGATGGCGATGCGAGGGATCAGCTCGCGCTAGAGGCAAGCACTCCCCCGCTGTTCCTTCCCTTCCCCATCACCTCCCCATCCACAGGCTGCCCGGCGGGGTCTCCTCGTCTTCCGCGGCCAGTCAGACTTCATCGACCAGGATCCAGAGGGATATCTCGAATGGGGCCGTCACTTTGGAAGGTCTGTCGAAACAACCCGCCCCGCTCTCCATCGACGTCCCTCCCATCGTAGGTTGCATATTCACCCCACCTCTGGCCATCCCAAGCATTACCCGCAAATCCATCTCGTATACAAGTCAGTATCACCCTTGCCCTCCGTCCAGTCGTGCCTCTACGCTTCCTGTTCGACAGAGATGCCAACTACACGTTCAACTTTGAGGTCCAAGGCAGCACCACGACCACGCTCTGGCACTCGGACGTCTCCTACGAGCTCCAGCCCCCTGGCCTCACCACCTTCTTTCTGCTTTCTCAACCGACCACAGGCGGCGACACCTTGTTCACCTCACAGGTGTCGACTCTCAGGAGACTATCTCCCCCTTTTGTTGCGTTCCTCCGCACCCTCTGCGCAGTCCACTCTGGCATCGACCAAGCCAATTTCTCTCGCTCAGGCAAGCGCGGCGGCGTCGTTAGACGCGAACCAGTGGAGCACATCCACCCCGTCGTCAGGCGTCACCCCGTGACTGGCGAGGAGGCGCTCTACGTAAACAGGCAGTTCACCAGGCGCATCGTTGGTCTGAAACGCGAAGAGTCGGGCAAGTACATCGCGTCCTGCGGCGGCTGCCTACTGACAAGAGGCAGAAACCATTCTCAACTTTCTCTACGGTCACATCGAGAAGAGTGGCGACCTGCAGGCCAGAGTCAAGTGGGAGCCCGGCACCGTGGTGCTGTGGGACAATAGGGTGACTGCACATGTGAGCCCACCAGTTGGACCGTCCGAGCTGCCCTCTGACGGCGCCTGCGACAGTCGGCTATCGTCGATTATGGAGACTCCAAGGAACGTCGCCACGGCGCTCGCATCACACCTCAAGCAGAGCGGCCCATTCCGGCTTGGGACGGTTTGGCGCTGCCAGACCAAGCAGTGTGATGGGCGACGGATTGCGGTAGTGTTGGTGTTGATGTTGGTCGCGTAGCGTGTACTATATCCCATATCCCAGTTCTTGCTTTCCATCCACCGCCACTTGGACCATCGCCCGCTCAGTCACTCCGTCTCGTTTGCGGCCATGCTCACAGACACGAGACTGCTCTTGCTTGTCTACTGCGGCGTCGCGCTCGCCTTGCTCAAGGAACTCAACGACCAGGTCACCGAGCCGTACATGGTGCGCCTGTCTCGTCATGCGTTGCACGCCATCGACCTGAAGATAGCCGTAGGACGAGCCCTTCCATGTCCCGCAGGCTCAGGCGTACTGCCGGGGCGAATGGTCGACTTGGGATCCAAAGATCACCACACCGCCAGGCCTGTTCGTCTCTTTCGTTCCATAACGATGCAATTCGAGTCATTAAGCAGTCGGCGCGCAGGTACATCCTCAGCGTGCTGCTGCTCCGCATACTCGCGCTTCGCTGCAGCCTGGCGTCGCTGCGCTTGACGACGACCCTCGTCTTGTTCGCCCTTCCACTCTCCCTCACACGTCTCCTCGCATTTCACCAAGGTCGTCGGCCACCTCCGCTGCTTGCACCAAGCGTCGACGCATTCGTTTTATCCGCGTTTCCGATCGCTTGGTTTTATGGATTTCTGTACTACACCGAAGTCCCCAGTCTTGTTTCTGTCCTGCTGACCATCATATCTGCGACGCAGCACCAGCATCTGTCCGCGGCACTGGTGGGTCTTTCTTGCCCCAGCGTTTTGTCCGCTGCACGCTTTGCTCTCGTCTCCTGCAGCTGGGCATCGTCAGCTGTCTTTTTCGCCAAACGAATATCATATGGGTGATGTATGCTTTCGCTACGAGCCAGCTGATGCGTTTGCGGTCCAGACGCGGACCTGTGCTACTGCACGACCCGCCAGCCTTGTCCGCCAGCCCAGGTGAGTGACACAACTCGTATCTTGGCCCGTTGACTGCAGCCCCCACGTACTTTGAGGCGATTTTCTGCGGTCGGTCATGAGCGTCCCAGCCGCACTTGCAGAATTGTTTGTGCCGTTCGTGCCCTACATGCTCGTGTTGGTTTCGTTTGGTGCATTCGTGTTCTGGAATGGTGGCATCGTGCTAGGTGGAGTGGCAGTCCTGCTGTATCTGCGAATTTGACCATTACTGTCCATGTTGCAGGCGACAGGGCCAACCACGTTCCCGTGCTGCACGTACCGCAGCTGTACTACTTTATCGCGTTTGCGACCATGATGGGGTGGCCAGCCATCATTCTTGGGCGTGATGGCCCGGTGACGCTTGCAAATGAAGTCACTCGCCGCATGTTTGGAACTAGGCGGTCCGTCCGTCCTGACAGGGTAGAGCGGCTGCTGATGGGTCGGATACAGGAGAGCTGCGCTCACGGCTTTGCTTTCCGCGTGCATGGCGTATACGGTGCACGAGTTCACGTGAGCGATCAAAGGTCCTGCATCGCCTGCGACTGAGTGCCTGCTGCAGCATCCACCACCCGTTCCTGCTGGCTGACAATCGCCACTACACGTTCTATGTGTGGCGGCGGGTGTTCATGCTGCACCCCATTGTGCCTTATCTGTTCATTCCGGGATACCAGGCGTGTGCATGGGCGTGGTGGCTGCGTGTTGGTGAGATGGGCTGACTGGTGCGGATGAAATTCGGAGCTGACCCTGGACGCGGTGGACAGCTGGCGAGCAGACATTGTTGCAGACCCTCGTGCTGCCGGTGGCGATCGTGCCGACGCTGCTGCCCACGCCGCTGCTGGAGCCACGGTATTTCCTGGTGCCCTATGTGCTGTTGCGTGCGCAGGTGGCGGACGTGGGCCGGGTGGGGCTGCTGGTCGAGGGGGTGTGGTATGGGGCGGTCAACGTCGGGACGCTGGGTGTGTTTCTGTACAGGGAGCGCGCGGGAGTGGGTCGGTTCATGTGGTGACGGACGGCCAAATAGACAAACAGCTGGTTGACTTTTGGAGCGCACCATCACCAGCACCTCATGGCGTCCGAAGCCACGTCCAGACACGCCCGGCCGGCCAAGCCCTCGACACGCTCCCTCCGCCAGTCCCTCAACTTCACGTCCGTCGGAAAGGCGCTCGTCGACGTGATCAACAAGGACTCCCGCGACGGCGCCGCCAGGAAAGCCAAAGAGCCCTCGCGCCGCCTCAGCCTCATGAGCTCCACCCACGCGACGCTCGCCCGCAAGTCCAAGTCCCCCACCCCCCCACCCGGGAAGGAGGACAGCCCGTCGTACAAGACCATCACCCGCAGGAGGCAGTCCGCCCTTCTCAAGCACGGCCCCCCCGCCCCGGACGAGCATGGCGTCAAGGCCACAGACACCAACCCCTCCAGCCCTTCTCGACGCTCGACGCTGCGCGCCAAGACCGCTTCAACGACCATCTCTTCTGCTTTGCCAAAATATCGCCCCAGGTCCGCCATCGTGGAGCCGACAAAGAAACCGTTCTCCCCCGTCCACGCGGGCACGCGCAGACGGTTCAGCACTTCAGAAGAGGACGATGGTGAGCAAAGGGGCTCGCCCAAGCGCAGTGGCACTCTCCGTTCCCCTGCGGACAAGGTCGAACGGCCTATCAGCCCACTCCCACACAGGGCGCTGGCCGTCAAAGTCAATCTCCCCAGCCCCACCGCGCCTGCCACCCCTACGAAGCCCAGGATTGCTCGATCTTCCCCTGCTACATCTGGCTCTTCTCCGGCCCGCGCCGGGTCCGTGAGACCGGCGAAAACGGTCAAAACGGCCCTAGCTTCGTCCCCGTCGCGCGCCGCAACGCGACCTCCCTCCTCTGCTTCGTCGTGCAGCTCGTCACGTACGCATCCTTCCCCCCTGAATACCACCTCGCTCAGGAATGCATTCGGTTTTGGTCGTCCGAAAGTGCCCAGCCAAACGGCGAGCCCGCTGAGAGGCACTGCGCGTTCACCTCCAGAGTCTCCCCTTGCCCACCACTCGCGGCAGGCTTCTGTCATCAGTCTTGGCAGAAATGGCAAAGACTCTCCGGTGAGAGCCTCTCAGAGCAGTCAAGAAAGTAGCGAGGACAGCGTGGAAATCGACGATGTCGAGCTACTTCTCGCCCCGGTGGCATCCTTGGCTGCCCCGACCCCTGCAATCCCAAGGATTCGTACAACGATGTGTCTGTCTGCAGACACAGAGCTCCAGACGCCCTCTCGGCCCCCTAGCCTCCTGCCGACTCGTGCCGACCTTTCTTATCTGTCGCCGCTGCCCCCGTCGGAGAGTTCCCCTGCACTGCGACCAAAGGGTCGTGGTGGTGATCAAAATCGTGGCTCAATTTTTTCCTGGGAGCAAATGGCATCCGACAACTCTCAAATCCTCGCACGAGATGATCTGGAGGGCAGGTTGGCGGACGTTGTGGCTCCTTTCACCCCAGGTGGCCCCTCCCCCAACACGAGCACCATAGGTCTCGAGGTTCCAGAAACCCCCAATTTGTCCGCTCTGCCTTCCCCTTCTGGTTACGGTTCAATCTCGCAGGTTCTTCTGCCTGACGTAACCCCTTCGCCTGCGGTCCATCATCTCAATGCAATATTTGAGACTTCGGTCGAGCTACCACCGCCTGCAGATTCTAGTACCATCACTCTCCTTCGTTTGCAAATCGCACAGGCCGAGACTATCGCCAAGGAAAGGCTCTTGCGTTTGCAGGAGCTCGAGGAGCAGCTCTACGCGGCGAAGCAGTGTCGGATCAGGGAGACAGAGGAGCTTGCCAGGCAGGTATCCGTCCTGGAGGAGCGACTGCACACCAGCGTGGAGGCGAGGGAACGGATGGACGAGGAACGCGCTGCGTTCACTGCGTCGCTCCAGGTTGAGCTGAAGCAGGCCGAAGCTCGAAGTGACCAAGTTGCACAGACAGGCTTTGAGCGGGGTCAACAAGCAGCTCGCGCGTCGTGGGACACCATGCTCGCCGACGTGCATAAGCGCTGGGAAGCGACATGCGTTGCCAAGGAGGCTACTTGTTTCTGGTCTTCGGTGAAAGACCAGGCTAATGACGAACGAGATAACATACAATCCGCTCGTGAAGTACTAAACGTCTTCATGGCTGTGCTGGACCACAACCAGGAGCGATTGCAGAGTCTACTTGCCTAATTGACGTGGGTCTTCCCTCTGCTTTAATGCGGCTTGAATCAAGGTTGTCTTACACGCCGCTTATAGGTCGCCTGTACGAACTCATTCACGCCATTGGATCTAGGGGGTATATACCTATCATGTCTAGTCATGCCTACTTCTTTCGTCATGTCCCCTTGTAAATCCTGTACACGATACATTATACGACTCTTCACGCTCTGGGTGCGAGCTCGGCACATCTCTTACACTATCCGACACATTCCGTTGCTTCCATGCAAGCATCCAGTAAACATGCATGGTTGCTGGCAGGACTAGCTTGGCCGATGCGCGCAGTCACTGCCTTCTGAATAGCATCGCGACTACGAGGAGTTGAGAACGTGAAGGGGACATGTGTGTGTCAACACTCACTCAACGGGTCCGTATGCTACGCTGACATCACAACGCATCGAATTGATCAATACCGGCCATGATGAAAATGTCGGGGTATCAAACATGAATGATATCAATGACTTGGCTTTGAGGCTTGGAAACAAGATGGTTGCAGTGGCAGAAAAACCAGTCAGCGTCTCCTCAATCAAGAGGGGAAACTTGATAGACACGAGTTTCAGCTGTGCTTGAAGCTGCGAGCAGGACGACCAGTAGTCACCAAGACATTGGACAATCTGCCCGCGATTTGCGATGTGCGGTCAGCAGCGCAAAGACTAGTGTCGAATGAGATCTGTACCTGACGAATGCCCTGATCTGCGTGTCGGGTGACGAGCTCATTTGCCGTGCGGAGCAACAAGGCACTCAAGAGAGGAATTTCTCTGTGCTTCATCTTTGTGCCCTCGATCCGTGCGATTTGTATGTCCGCGATCACTGGCTGGAACTTGATGCAAGGAATGGACACACAGTAACTCGACGCATAAGTGAATTCGAACAATTCAGGGAGCGCTTTAGCCACCCTCCACATATGCAAGCTCTGGAGGGCCTCAAGCTCATCTATTCAATGACTGAATACCCCGCTAACGGCATCACACGCTAACACTTACCTTTCAGATGGAAAATCTCTGCGCGTGTACTGTTTTTCTGCAGGTGAATGCGCCGCTCGGCATCTTCTACGATGTCCGTGACTTCTTTCTTCTGCAATTCGAGTTCACCAAGTTTCTCCTGAAGACGGACGAGCTTTGCTTTAGCTTCTTCGACATCGGCATGGAAGGTGTCCAACTCCGCGCTAAGCTTTGTGAAAATGCCACCATTGTCCACAACAGACGAAAACGCACCTCTGCTCGGCAAGCGTGGTCTTTAACTCGTTTAGATAGCTTTGGTCACACCCTTCGAGTTCTGTTACTTCAGCCTTCTCTTTTGCAAGCACACTCGTGAGTTCATCATACTCTCGCTGTAAATCAGGGACTATATCTTGTGCTTGCCGCATAATTCCCTCGAGAGCCTTGGCATCCTGAACGAAACATCAGCCTACTCTCAGAGGAGAGGTACTTAAGCTGCTTACCGCTTCCAAGTACCTGAAGCCCTCATTTGCCTTCTGGTACAACTGTTCGACCCATTGGGCCTTCCAGTCATACCACTCTGACCTGGCCTGTGCATGATTGTGCACCTTGATCAATTTAAGCTGGTGCAATAACTCGGCCTGCCCACTCTCATCGGTAGTGACAAACTCTTGGAAAAGTGGAGGCGTCGCTTTCTGGGCTTCATCTTCTGCCTCTATGTGTATCTCTTTTATCCGCTCAACCGAAGCTTGCAAGTCTTTGCTAACATGGTTGTACAGTTCGAGTTGAGGAACGTTTACGGCCATCGCGACTACGTATTCTGCGAGCGTTATCTGCGCTTCGGTGGATGCCCTCCGTGAAGGGCGTAGAGCGGAGGGATGGACAACTGACCGCCGAGGTGCAGCGATGTCGTCCATGAATCGAATACCAGTCATCTCAAAGAACCGCTCAATGGATATTCGACCACCTTGGGAGTCGTCTACACCGTCCGCTTCGCTTCTCCATTGTACATCGTCACCAAGTTGCCGAGTCTCCTGATCCTCTGGCATATGTACCAGGCTTTGGCGACGAGGAAATGCATGCAGGGATATGTTCCCAGGCGAGGGCAAATATCCAGAAGACTGTCCCTGCCGTTCGGAACCGTCGATCTCCGTCTGTGTCATTACAGGACCGTCTTTTGTTGGGCCACTCCCTACAGAGTTCTCAGTTGTTCTGTCACCTTTTCGTCCTGGGGAATCAACAGTTCGTCTAGTAGGCGAGAGTCGGCCAGGGACGATGGTCCCCACATTTGTGACCGTTATTGGATTGGGGAGCACATTTCCCAGACTTTTCCTCTGAGCAAAATAACCCGATGGCCTCCGGAAACCAGTAGAAGAACGCTTGCTTGGCCCAACACCCGATTGATCCTCACCATGGAAAGGTATCAGCTTGAGTGGTGAGGCCTGGGATGGTGATAACAGAATCCGGACTGCACCAGTACCACGCCCCGGGGTAATCGACAATCTCTCCGTGGGGCGCTTGGCCGGACTCGACCGCGCAGCACGATCAGCGCTCGAGGCACTATCTGCTTGTTTCTGAGGAGAAGGACGGACAACAGGTGGAGCAAATGCTGCAGTGAACTTTCTCGGTGAAGGGGGTATTTTGGAAGGAGAGGATGAGCGAGAACGGACGGTGGGTGCGGGGGTACGAGGTTTCGGTGTGAATGCAGAGCTCGGAGGATCTGGGATGACCGTAGACTGCGGAAAGTTTTCGGGTGGCTCGGGTTGTGGTTCGGGTGCGGTAGGTTGGGGCACGTTGAAAACGGGGGACCCGTCCGACGATAATATCGACTCCGCCGGAGCTGCAATGGGGATAATGGGCTCATCGGTTGGCACTTCTGGGTATAGAACTCGCAAGTCAGTAGGTACAACAGCATGTGGAGGTGATTCGGGGATTGATGGATATATGTCTTGTGAACCAGTGAGTGGCATGGAAGGGGGTAACTCGGGTACTGTTCGGTTGATTGCCTCCTCCTTCGATTGTTCTTGGCTGCTGAAAGCTGAAGTCATGGTGGAATCCGCGCTCTGCCCAATACTGACACGCCTCATGAGTTGGGTGACATTAACAGTCCGATTTCCGTCTTCGTCGTTACCAACATCCTCGTCCATGAAACTATCTTCGGTGCTCGTGAAGCTGTCCTCTCTTCCCCCTTCGCCGTCAGCCTCATCCAGGCCAAGGGAAGCACGAGCAGCTTGAAGCCTTGAAACCGCATCAGTCAGTTCCATTTCTTGTACGTCGTCACCGTCTCCCTCCCCGTCGTCATCCGACGAGGGGATAAAAGGTGTATTCCCCGAATGCGTAGCAGAACGAAGGGCCAACCATGCTTCACTAGGTGGTTCTGGTGGGCGAACGAGGGGAACGGTAAACTCCATCGGCTGGGACACGTCACCTTCTGAAGTGAAAGACTGCGATTGTGTAGACCCGTCTTCGGTGTAAGAAGTCTCGTGGGATACATCCTGTTGATCGTCGTGGACACCTGCAGACGACTGAGGTATGGAAAGAGTCGCGAGTGGCTGCCGGGAGACTCCGAAGGATAGTGAGCGAGTCCTAACGATATTTCGGGAGACAACTTCCGTTACGTCCATGTCATCGCCATCGGAAGGGCCATCCATATCATTAAACTCGTCACCGACGGGGCCCTCATCCCCGGCTCTGAAAAAGGCAGACGGAGAAAAGCCGGTGTCGTCAGAATCCATGTCCATTGATTCTTCTCCAGCACCCTCGCTAAAGGCGATTGAGTGGCGAGCAGAAGCACGGCGATGAGATTTTTGTGCGCCAGGATATGCATTCTCGTCATTGGTGGCCCGGGGAGTGTCGGGCTCCGGCTCGGTAGCGGGCGACGACTGGGGTGAAGTGGTACTGTTTGTGTTGCGATCTGGCACCTCGAAGAGGCGCACATGCGCATGATTGGCAAAGCTGACACGCCTTCCCAGAGATTTGCGCGTGAGGTTCTCGTCGCGGTAGTCGCGGGTGATGTCCATGGACTGGGTCGCATCGTCGCCGTCCTCGGGAGCGTTGGCAGCAGCCTTGAGAATGCTCTTTCTGGGGGCCTAGGCGCGGTTCGGTCGTGGCAGACGTCTGAAGCGATGGACGCACCAGCGAACGGCGGGCCTTGGCTGCGGGGCTGAGCGGATCTCCAGGCGCGATGGAGTGGGCGCGACGCTTTCTGCCGGGGTGCGCATGTGTCTTGTTGGCGACCGCAAACGAGTTTCGCCGCGAGGGCGAGTTGCGCTTCGCTGCCATCGGTCCAGCAAACCGACCAACGAACCCGACCGACCCACTCGTTATACATCACGTGGTCAACGCGTCCCGTCACATGATCAGCTCCCTCTCCCCATCCGTCGCACGCTTTTCCTCAGTGTCCTGTGCTCCATCGCCCCGACCACCTCTTCCACCTCGTCCTCGGTCACTGCGTTCCTCTTCCCAAGTTGTCTAGGTTGCGATCAAGAGATCTGTAAACATCCTTGTCGGCACACGCACCTCTTCTTTTTCTTCATCGTGTCTGCCTCTCCTTTAACAGCCACACGCTCTTCATTCGGGCTTCCCGTTTCCTTGGTTGCCCGGCGAAGCTTTCTGTTTGGAAGGATAACGACCGAATCGTCTGCTTCGACGGGGATGCCATTTCCTATTGAAAGATCCACCATTTCCCGCTCCAGCTTGGACACCGACGTTGTCGGCTGCCTGGCCGTACCTGTATTTCGACCATCACCGTATGTTGCTCGCTTCTGACCTTTGGTACTCTTTGAGTTCGTCGGTGGAATATAGTCGTCCGATTCATCACCACCTGTCGACAGCACCGCTTCGTCCTCGCTGTCATCTTCAACCGTGCTCTGGGAGATCGCGTCTTTGACGTGGTCGTTCGCCGTCTCAAACGTTTGATCATCTGCTACAGGTTGCATCCTACGAGCTTCCATCGTCTTTGGGCTCGTGGCAGAGCTTCCCTTGCCGTCGAGCGGAGAGTGCGGCACCCCCTCAGATTCGGACTAGATTAGATTAGATCGCAGGTCCCATCAGAAGGCACGAATAACGTACGTCCCCAACGATATCTTCAATCTCGCTCTCCGAGTTCGATGCCACCACTGCCTTCTTCGCGGTCCCAAGCAAGCCAGCCTGATGCAACATGTCTATCTTCGCATCCATCTTCCGCTCATTTCGTTCCACCTGTCTGGCTGGGCAAAATACATTCGGCGGATACTGTGGTGACGTACCTCACTCATGAGCCTTACCGCGTAGGTCCTCTCGACAGCGCGCATCCTCTCTTCCATCTCTTTCGTGACCTCCTCTCTGGTTTCTGCTTCCACCATAGCGCACCTCATCTCCGCTTCATAGAGCTGCAAGATGCGCATCATAAATCGACTCCGAGTAATTTCAATTACTGCATACCCTTAGACGTAGGTCCTCGATTTCGTCGAACAACGCGTTCACTAACGGGTTGATTGGTTCGTCATCACTATCCTGATCTTGATCCACTTCTTCGTCCTCTGGAATCATGATCAAGGAGCCGCTAGAAAGTCCCAACAATCTTCCTACCTTCTAGCACCTCTAGATGTGCCTCACTAAGTTTCTTTCCAGGCCCAAAGCTTGATATTGTGACCTTCCGTGTAACGGCACGCGGCAGCCCCGAATGGCCGGGTTTAATGGTCCCACTGGGTTTGGTAGGGCTGGTGTGGACGCGAGGGACGGGGGCATTGTTCACTACTGTCGATATCTCTCTTGCCAACGCAGAAAATTTCATCACATGAGAGTTTTCGTCGAACCCTGTGTCGTACGGGTTGACATTTACGACCATTGCCTGGGAAGAAAAGGAGAATCTAGTAGGCAACTACATCGGAAGCAAGTGACGTACGACTCTGCCATCGCCAACGAAGTAATCCATAAGAATCTCGGTCAACTTGCTGTGCCGGAAAGGTACCACAGCTAACACTCGTTTCACTTCCCTGGTATCGCTTTGACCTGGGCTAGCGAGGGTCTGTGCCAACCGCCTTTGGTTCGACCTCATAACCTATAGGTATGATCAAGGTGTGGTCTGATGGAGGTAGCTTTTACCCGCCTCCATGCATTGCCCCAAGATCATGAGGGACTTGTTGATATTTCCGGCTTCTCTGAGTCGGTCGCCTGTGGTTTGAGTATGTTTCGTCCTCTCTGATCCAGCCAGATCAACAATGGTAAGTCGTGATACTTGTACTGAACTTGGGTCCTGGCAAAAAGTTGAGTGGATAGTTGCCACGCATGAGGGAACAGGGGCGCACATCTCGGTTGCCACGATGGTTTCTGAGGACCTTTATGGTAATCAAGCTGTGACTCCGACTGCTCTGGCTGTTGACGAGCGTTCCGAACACCCGCCTATGGAGTTGCCCGAGTTTGACGAGCGCTTTCGCTTGCGTGGCGCTTGTAACGCGAAGCTCTTTGAGTCCGGAGATGTACCTCCCTGTATTCTCAGTTCCATCATCGTCCATTGCGTCATATGCGGGAGAAGGTTTCACTGCAAGCGCTTTTCTGGTCACGAGAACCCCGTTCACACCCTGTCCAGTGAGGCTTGGTACGTTACGCGCAACGTCCGCTACTCCATTTTCCTGGCGGTCCTTGACAGAAGAAAGGAGGTCATAGACTTTTTCGTTGTATACTTCCACGTAAGAGATCCAGACGGAATATTCGTAGTTTCGATCGAGCTTGATCGTCGTCGAATCCGGGTGGTCACAATCGTCCGAGGATTCTATATGCTCAGACAATACTTCAGCCAGAGCCGGCTGGCTTGAAACATCGATGTCGATAGAAGGGGGAGTTAGATCGGACGGATCAGCCTCCTCCACCCCATAGAGGCGAACAGGTCGGTACTGTGCAACCTTTGGATTAACGAATTTATCCCCAGTCACACTGTTCACACTTACCCGCCCGTTACTATGTAGACCTTCAATACTGTTGAATATAACGTCCAGTGTCCTTGGCAAAATTCCACCAGTACCAGGTTTATCACTGCCCTGGATCGTGTAGGTCTTTCCAGAGTTTGTCACCCCATATGCGAAGAGAAGACCACTTTGTCCATTCAACAGGTCCTGAACAAGGGGAAGTGTCGTTCTTGTGAAGAAATCTGCTTGCAGAGTGGACGGAAGGAAGATGTGAGAGAACTTGTAGATCGAGGAAGGAGGCGTTGCTGATGCTCGATAATAATTTCCAGAAGCTCCGCGTCCATCGCCTGACGGATCAGTCATCCTTACCGTGGTATCCGACAAGGGCTCCAAGTAAGGCATCGCAGTGAGCTCATCGTCACCCAGACGAGGTCTTATGCGAAGATATGCCTTTGCAAGGACGATTCCGAGGTTATCACAACGGTTAAGGTTCTCGGCACGTACCATGATCGGTTCTTGTTCGACTGTCGCAGACTTTGCAACGGGCGATTTGCCTGCTCTCCTCCGTGTGGTGCTGTGCTTCACATCAGCTGAACCTGACCTGTTCTTCCTGGAGACTCCTGCAGGGGCTGCGGTTGATCGCGTGGAAGCCTTTGTTTTGATCGCTTCCACCGCAGGAGGTGGGCTTGACGATGTTACATGTGTATTCTTGGTCCGCGCTGAGACACGGGTAGCAGGTGCTGTCGCCTTTGCGCGGGCAGCCATGCTCCAAATGCGATGTTTTAAGAAAGAGCAGCGCGCGCATTTGCGACGCGACGTGTCACGTGATACCGTATTGATCTCTCGCCAAGTCCGCCTGGCAACGATGCTCCCGACGCCGGACCTCTCACATCTCTCGAGTGACGATAAGCTTCACGTATATGACCCGGCAGGTGAGCCTCTCCAACACTTCAATTGCTCAATCGTTGACATCTCTCTCCAGAGGACACGTTTCTACTCCTAGATGGCCTCGAAAAAGATGCAGAACAACTCAAAGCCCAAAAACCGCGGATATGCCTTGAAGTGGGGTGAGAACATATTGGGTTGGTTAAGTTCATTTCCTGAAGATGTGCTCTAGCTCTGGATCTGGTTGTGTGTCTGCGTTTCTGGGCTCAATTCTGGGGCCAGCAAATGCCCGTCAGTCGTCTCTAACCACACCTGCCCGTCCTCATCGATGAACGTACCAGTTTACCTCTGCACGGACATCAACCACCGTGCATCCGTTTGCACATCAACTACTGGAAGACAGAACAAGGTAGTTTCTTCCCGTATCGAGACTTGGGGGGCTTCAAGGTGGTCTAGATCCCTCTGAACCCGATAACATGTGATCTCTCTGGACCACTATCGGCGCGATTGCGACACCGCGTCGACGTTGTATTGTTTAACCCTCCGTATGTTCCCACGTCCCACAAAGATTCTCTCCATGCACAAAGTGATGCCGATATCACTGGCTCTTGGGCTGGGGGGCTAGACGGCATGGAGGTGACGAATCGTTTTCTTGACAGCGTTGGGGTATGCTGTGTTTTCAACTTGTTTACAACAAATTATGCACCAAGAGAACAGGATCTATTGTCAGATCGCGGCAGGTTCTATCTTGTAGCCCTGGCTCAGAACAATATTCCAGAGGTGTGTGAACGAATGCGGCGGCGGTTCAACATGAACAGTCATGTGCGTACCATTTTCTGAGGCATGGCCTCACTTATGCGCCTCAGATTACGCTACAGAGACGAGCCGGAAGAGAACACTTGTCCATCATACGCTTTTTTCGGTAACGATAACGCTTATATTAGGGAGAGAAACAAGGGAGAAAAACATATAAGACAGCATTGTGACCACATCCGTGAATATCGATAGAAACTTTTACTCGCCGGACCAAGAGACTGCACGTGCTAAAACAGTAAACACCAGCAAGATCGATGTCAGCGTCCAACTCATGGCTCAGAAATTCAATTGTCGTCTGGTCGGCGGCCCCTAATGCTAAACCTAGACGGCGATGCTAGGTGACGTTCATGGACGGAAGAATCTTGATGATTAGGATTGGTGTCTCCGTCAAATTCGAGCCGTACACGAAGCTGGCCAGCTTCGCGTAAATCGAGTGTCACGTCAGCTGTTGTGTTTCGACCGGGAAGGATGTGATTCCAGATCTGAAGTGGTAATGTCAGAATATGACGAAGTCAACGGGGTTCCACGGCACGAACACCAAGCTCCCCCTCCGCGATCAGCTTATCCTTGCTAAGCGTCTTGTGGTCGTGGATCCACACGTGCACTCTCGGTGTGTGCGCGCTGGCAGCGAACATGAAGGACTCATTCCTGCCATCATTCAGCACAGCTCAGGTAATACTAATTGCCACTCACCATTCGGGTGTTGAAGTCTTGGCGCCATGTTTGGTCTTATGTTCTTTGTCGCCAACACGTAATATGGCGTATGGTTTCACATCGCTTCCAGGAAGATCCTTTGCACCAAACACTACCACGCGTAACGACCCAGGTTCTGAAGGGGGGCCCCCTATCCCACGGGGACCCGATTCTGTCGATGGGAAGGCCGCAGACTCGCGCGCAGAAGTTGATGCGTGATCCGTGGAACGCGAAGGACGCTCAGGCAGAGGCTCAGCGGGTGGAACAAGACCCTCTTGCGGTTTGTCAAGATGAAAGAGGTCCTTTTTGAAAATACCTCCCACGCCATGAATGACGCCCTTGCCTGCCCCCATCGGCAACGCACCCAATTGAGTCATCGCGCGACCAGCCGCAGAGAATGTGGATGTCGTCTTGCGAGCTTTTGCAATGATCTCGGGGGCGAACGTCAAGCGAATGCTTACTTGTCCCTTCTCGCCATGTTTCTCGGTTGACAAGTTTACAACACGATCCGCTGGCTCAAAAGGCTCCAGATCATCTAGCGCGATCTTGCCGGCCCCTAGGCTTTTGGCCTGTTCTAACTGATTCCAATCGAATACTTCCACTGAAAAGTCTGCAGCGACTCGAGAGGGCTAGGGAAATTTGAGCGAAGTAGGGGAGCAGGGGAGGAACCTGCAGACTTACCACATTGACATTGAAATTCTCTAACCAATCGGGGTGTAGGGTCTTCTTCTTTGTCTGTGACTTGAATACCTTATTTCCATTGAGGGTGAAGACTGCATATGGGTCGGATTTACCTATAGGATGGATCGTGATAAATTATCATCAAGCAATAACACGTGCAATGGTGCAATGTCATACCTCCCCTATCAGCTGCTATGAGGTCTCTTCCTTCGACTAAATCAACTCGCAGGACGCCTTGATCTGTACAGGTGTAAGAGGAGCGCGCTTCGTAACGGCTGAGGCAGCGTACTGTTGATGCTCTCCCGTGGTTCCAATTTTACAGGGACGGGAACATAACGTGCTTCAATCTCGACGATAGAAGTCTTAGTCTCATCGTCTACGTCAGTTAAGACAAATGTTTCGCGGCGGTCCTGGGTATCAATCAGATCAAAATGTGGCGGCATCCGTAACATCCAACTCACTAGCGTGGCTTCCAGGAAAGACTTTGCGCTGCCTTTCCATTCAGCGATGATGTCGTCTTTGTCGCCTTCTGCATTTTCGTTTAGCCGTAACCAGACGCGGCCAAAGTCAAGCTCTTTGATAAAACCTTCCCCCACGTGTTGCCACTCTGCACGCGTGCTACGAGCCTTGACCGTACTGAAGGCCGGCCAATACCCGTCGTCCAAGAGAACCTCCAAGCGCGCTTTCTTTTGAAGTTTGCCCGACAACACATTGAAGATGATAATACCAGACTCTGAACCCATCAATGAGCCTTGCGACAGTCATAGGCGGACTTAGTTGACGTACGGTGTTTCAAAATTTCCTCCTTGTCGAGTTCCAGCGCAGGGGGTTTGCTCTCACCTTCCTTTTCGGAATTATCGCTTTGGGACGCGGGCTCCACAGAGGGCGCACTGACAGTGCTGGTGTCCTGTGACAACTTCGCTGCATGCGTGCCCTGCCCTGTCGTAGGGCGATCGATTGTGGCAGCTCGGGATAATATCAAAGATGAGGTGTCTGTAGCGACATCACCCCCCACCACACCATTTACAGACTTTGCAGCCCTTTGGATCTCGTTTTCTCCTGCATCAAAGCCGATATCCTTGAGAGCCAGAACAGGAATAAATTCAGCTACAAAGTGAAGGTGACCCTTGAATGTTGTCCCATCGACTTGGATAGGATGAACGGCTTCCTTCCTACCAGTGGATTCGTGACAGAACTTGGGATCGGCTGATGACTCCCGGGCGAGGTCACTAACTCGAAGGTCAACAGAACCGAGGGGACGATCCTAAAGGACGGTCATGGACATGAATGTAGGAAAATAGTAGTATCTACCTTGGTAAGGTGCTGGTAATCCATCACTTCCATGAACATCGACTGCGAAATGATCAGGTCGAGGCCTAAGACACAAAAATTAGCCAACCTCTCTTAAAGAATGTACTACACAGTCTGGTCAATACGATATTAGGAAGTATTATAGAAACTTACCAGGTATGTAGATGATTTGATCCCACACAGGGTTCAGATCTATAGCACGGCGTGGTAAACGCTAAGCACACCAGAGAAAACCCGGGACGTACTGTTGTTAACGACCTCTGTTCGACCTTGAATAACATTGTTGATCAGAACTCGCACATAGGGATCACTCTGGAGTACAGTGTTAAGTGCTATGCTTCTTTCCCCAAGCGGAATTTTGATAAACCAACCTTGCCACCCAGTGCGGCTTCCACATTTCTTAAAGTAACAATTAGGTCTGACCCAGTTTATGATGATGGAAATGGCTTACTTGACATCTGTAGCCTTCTGAAGCCAAAGTCTTACAACACCAATTGGTGGTACGTATTGAGAAACACCGCTAAGAGCACCTGCCATATGTAGTGGCTTCCATTGGGCGCTAATCCTGATTTTCCCCGCCTTGCTCAAGGGCCACCAGTCTCGGCCCTCTGATATCTCCGCTGTAAGTAGATCTTCGAGGGAAACAGACATGTATCCAACCACGGGGTCCTTTAGGAAATCTCGTTCATCAACAACTTTGATGATGATCGCGGAAGAATGTTTATCCGAACACAGAAATTCGGTACTAGATTCCCAGACTGGATTGTTCGTGTGTTTGATGATTTGGGTTTTATGAACAGGGGAAGGATCGGAATCAAGATAGACTTTGACAAAGGGGTTCAGCTCTCCAGAGAGCGACTTCGATGCGTCGAGCTCCTTAGCTTGATGAAGAGTCAAACGAACAATACCAACATCTGAAAGGAGATTGAGGAAAATGGTTTGGACTAAAAAGATTGCACGAACTTGTGTCCGGAAATCGCTCTTGGCCGTCGATAACCTGGGACTTGAGCACGGGATAATAGGAGACGTCAAACCGAATCTGTCCACGGTCCTTTCCATCCTTTAGGATCGGTAGTTCAACGCCTTCAAAAGTAGCATCTTCGATGAGCTTGTTCAGTTCAAATATTGCGGCACCAAGTGACGTGTCTTTCCGGCGCTCGTTATAGTCCATCACAGCGAGGACCAGTTGCTCTTGTAGGGAATTGACAAGGATAAACTTGGTCTCTACCCAGGTGGGGTTGTACCTGCGCACGAGTCAGCGAATCGCTCGGAGAGAAAATAATGGGCACCAACGTCGAGTGTCTATATTTAGTCCTTGCAAGTTCCTGGCGATTATTGATGCTAATGCTAACAAAGGGATCAGGTGACCCTCCACCAATCTTGCTGTACTTGAGTCCCCGAGCAGTATGTACGGTCACTTGAACCACTCCAATTGCCGCACCTAGGGGGGCACCGGACAATAGTTGCTCCAGATTAAGCGAAAAGATGTTCGGATCGTACATCATGGGGCCAATATTTCCATGAACCATCTCATGGATGAATTCAGACAGACCAGGAATCTACCAGTGATGTTAGTGCTTGCATAAGGCAGTGGGAGGTGCACTGACATGGGCAATATCAAATCCAAATGTCTCGCCACCAACCGGCTTCAAGACGTAGTCAATGACAGGCCGCTCCAAGAAACTGAGGTCCACAATTTGTATGTGCGGGAAGTTTGGCACTAGCTTCATTCTGACCCTCATGAGACCACTGCAGCTGATATCTTCGATTAAGATGGGCATAGCAGCAACTGCCAGACCTTTCCCGATCCTCACGGACAATATTATTTTAGGATTAACCTTCTGGGCGGCTTGGCGAGGAGTCAGATCGGATACATCATTGGGAGTGAACGAGAATTCCCAATCCATCATAACAATATCGTCGTCCGTGTGTGGGAAGGTCCTAACTCTCTGGATTCGAGGGGCTTTTGTACCAAGAGTGAAAGTAGTGAGGCGCAAAGAATCCAGGAATGCAGGCGTATTTGTGCTGAGAACTTGGTCCACAGAAGCTACCACCGTAGCAGAAAGTACGGGTTCGTAGATGAGCCAGAAGCGATCCAGGAAGTGGTTCAACCATTCGGCACTCTCGTGCTCGGACGCTAATCGGGACTTAACAAGCTCCCGCTGGATGTCATCACGGGCACGGCGGCGCACGCGAGACATGGAGTTGACATAGTACGTGTTACAGGTTGCCAGAAGGATGATTAGCCATCCCCATCCAAAGTTAAAGCGCGTTAGGAAATGAGATGCGAGTACGGCCTAACCAATCACGTCAGGTCGAAGCAAGGAAGAGACAGCGTAAGACGCACGAAGAAGATCAAAGCGGCATTATGATACCAGGCGCCGTAGAATTGTTCGCTTAGGAAAAGTCCGAGGATTGACTTGTCTTTCTCTTCTCCCTCTTCAAGGGGAGGGGCGTCTATATTGGCAGCGGCACGCCAACCAACCGTATACCACTCAGGGATAACAGGGACAAGGCCAGATGGGTAACCGCCTGGAGCAGGCGAAAGCGTGGTAGGGTAGTCAGCCTCGCTTGTTTTTTCGACATCGTGAACATTGATTGTCGGCAAAACAAGACCATTTCCGGTGGCTGGCGGGACTTCTGAGTCGAGTGCGAACTTCAGTCAGGGGCCTCGAGGGGATATATATCAACACACCTCTCGCGTCGAATGGCTCGGACTGTGGGATGATATTCCCGGCCCCCTCGCTGGCAGCTGCGGCTTTGGCCTGGGGTGATGCTTCTGGATTGAAGGAGTGGACAGCGGCCCCTTTGGAGGCGTCGCTGGCGAGCGCGTCGTGGAGTTGCTGGGGCGAGATGTGTTCCTGCGAGTCGTGCTGTTGCTCAGGCCCGTCATGCGGGGCGCTGCTGGCCATGACGGGAGCAGAAGAAAACGAACGAGGGGAAGGTGAACCTAGAGTAGGACTAAAGTAGCAGTGGAGAGACAGCAACGTGCTCAACCAAGTGGGACAAGAAACTGCTATCTATAAATGCCCACAACCGGGGAACCGAAAGTGCCTCCGTCCTCGGCGCATTTCCATATGGAGACAATGGCCCGGCCGCCTCCCGAGCACCACGACTTACAGCTCCGCCCAGCCGCCGTCGGCATCCTCGGCCCCACCGACGACGGCGAGCAGGAAAACGATGACACTGGCGGCGAGACGCAACCCCAGTCCCCTGTACAGCTGTCCGACACCAGTCCGCCCTAGCCAGCCTTGTCTACCCGCTCGTGTGTCCGCCACTTCGGCTGCTTCTCCGCGATGCTTCTCCCTCTCGTCCGTTCTTTTCCTCCGTGGGCGCTCAAGTGGCAAATCCGATCTCTCTTCCGTCAGGATATGCCACAGCGCATCAACAACGCCGTTGTACGGCACGGGCCTTGTCTCGACGCAGGTACGCAGCGGCTTTGCTGTCCCGCGTGTCTGAACTTGCAGCCTTCGGCGAACAGTCTCGATTGGCAAAGTTACCAAGAGACTCGCACATCCCGCCAGAACCTCTGCAAATGCCCACGCGACGGGGTGGGTGTCCGCCGCAACGTACGGTCCAAGCCACAGACGTGGTGCGATAATGGCGGGCAACGCAACGTGCATAACCGATCGGAGCCCGGTCTCAAGTATGGTTGGTAGCACAAGGTGAGGGTGCAGGTAAATGCCCCTCAAACCACCCTCATTGGCCAAGATGTCGGAGAGTGCGTGAATAGGCCCTCTGTAGCTCCTGTACTTCGGCATCGACGACTGGGCAATGAGGCGCGTGCGGACAAGATCGAGGGGTGACAACAGAAAGCCAGTCAGGATGTGCGAAGCCACTGGTAGCAGCAGTGACCGCTGGTAAAATCCGCCGTGGGGCGAGAGGAACAACGAATGTAAGACGCTGTCAATAAGAGGCTCTAGATTCGCGGACGCAACGTCATAAATGCATGATGTTAGCGAACCTAGAGAACCGGACTTAGCAGCTATACCATATTGTGTGGGGTCAGTACCTTTCCACAGCGATAACCATCCTTCACCATGAAAGGTGACAAGCCTTGGAATCATGCCCCACGGGGAACTAGCACTGCCGACTGGGATGATATACTCCGGGCGTGTCCCGTCTTCCATAACGGATGTCCTGATTATATATCCCCTGTCGTCTACAAGCTTTGGGACCGGATGGTGAAGCGGAACAGCACCAGGCTCGACAAAGTATGAGTCTTCTTCGTCTGTTCCTTCACTGAGCTATGGACGCGTGAGCCGCCCATGTGCCAAAACTGTATTCGACTTACCGTTTCCGCCACCTCCTCCACCTCTTCCGTGGACTCTTGGGTGAACGCATCCTTTGGGACCCATTGGATCTGAAGGAGCAGCTTTCCAACTTCCAAAGGCATTGCCACGGCAGTGCTGCAATACTGGAGCAGGGCGGAAGCTACTAGTGAACGGAACACGAGGGGAATGTCGAGCGACAAAGGATCATCGAACATGGAGTTTGGAACAGGGCGCGTAGTCCATTGATGGGACGTGGAGGAAACATTGGGTGTAGATTGTTTCGGCACAGCTGACGAAGGTGGTGGGACGAATGTCCATTGGCTCGACGGCGGATTATATAGATCACGGAGGGAAGGGTTGGAGGCCATCACAATGCGAGGATATTGCCGGTCGGGTTCCCTGAAAACTCCCCCTCACAGCGGTGGTTACCAATAAGAAATCTTACCGGATGCTGAGTGCTGAGCTACAGCCTACTAGGAGATGGGAGAGACTCAGTCGCACGTGACAATTCACTTTGATTCGCAGTATCAGACTAGTACAGTATTTGCCACAGACCCCGCTCTCTCGCATGTGAGCCTCAGCGCCTTGTTAGCCACTTCCCTATCGTCGTGGAACGTGAGCTGGCTGATGGCCTGTTCAGCTGTGAGGAATTCCGAATGAAAATCTTCCGTCTCCGTCTGCGTTCCTTCGAAGCGAGTCTCGTCGATCACTCTCGTTAAATACCACCAAATGACCTTTGTTCCCTTCTCCCCGAGACTTCTCATCGTCATCGCAAACGGCTCCACGGCGTTGTCGACGACGCGTGGCTCGTCCACCAAGTTCACGTGGGGTGTGGGTGCCCGCGTCGTCATAGTGCAAGGGAAGAATTCGCACCTGTAGCCCGTCTCTTCATGAGTTTCTCGGAGGGCGGCACTTTCTACTGCTTCTCCACAGTCTTTCCGGCCCTTCGGCAACACCCACACGCCCTCCTTCGGAGAATGCAGAATACACATCTGCCATTCCTTTGTGTCCGGGTGAGCGCGGAAGAGGACCGAGCCAGCACATATAACCAGGTCCTCGCTGAAGTAATTGACAGAGAAGTGCTGCCGCGGTCGACCGCGTGGTGCGGGCAGAGCGGCACGCGCAACCGCCATTCGGCTGGTAGATCGTTAGCAAAGCGACGTTGCAAGTATTTCAGAACTCACCGTATGGGCTCGACGAACGGACTAAAAAGATGCCCGCTGCAAGGTTCGAACTTGCGACCTCAGGATTGTGCAACCATGAAGTTACTCATATGGATAATATGAGACCTGCGCTCTAACCAACTGAGCCAAGCGGGCTACAAGATCCGCTTTTCGGAAGATTATCATGAAGGGAATGCACCGTGGGAAAGCAAACAGGGATGCCACTTGGCGGGCGGGATCGAGTTGAATTGGACCATTCTCGGACTTGCTCGACACTGCGACCGGCGTCGCCCCTGCGCAAGCAAGCGTCCTCCTCATGCTCAACCCTCGCAAAAGGGAGGCATCTGATACCCTTCTCCCGACTAGACAACCGAAACATCCGCGCGTCGAAGAAAGTACTCGGGGCACTCCTGCTGGGCTTGCCACACATTCCGGGCTGACCGCGCGCTGGAGCCAGCTGGCACGCGACGTAGTCGAGCTTGCCTCAGAGACAGTAAAGGCTTGGGGATCGCGTTCATCTCCGGCAATCAGGCCACTAAGCCGTCCTCCACGGTTACGGGGTTCGCCACCACCACCTTGTTCTTGCCCTCGCACAGTGTACACCGCTCCCCCATCCCATCCCCCGCCTCCGATACCGAGTGGATTTCATCTTCATAAGCTTCCGACTCGAACAGATCAGACCAGTCTCTCATCTTCCCTCCCACCCAACCAATATTCCATGCAAACTTTCAATCCCCCTTCAACGCAAACGACGACAACCGGACTCACATCTATATCTCGCTCGGCCACATTGCCCTGTCATTGGACGGGGGATGACCTTTTGGCTAATTCCGTACAACAATGTCGAAGGGCAGAAGAGATAAACAATATTCTAAACCACAGACAGAGTAAAGAACATATTTATGCACGGAAGGTGCGTTTCACTGTCTGTCAGGGACTGCCACTTTAGACTTACCTATCTCTTTTCGCGCGATATAGCACAAGGCCAAAGTGAGGGAGGATAGAATAAAAGATAGAGAGGCCGTGATGAGGGAACTGTTCGACCTCAAGCAGGCAAGCGGTACTACATGTGCCTTCAAGTCTTGTCCTTGTCTCACGTGTACTTTATCAGGATTCAGGTCGAATTACGAGGACTTCAAATGCAAGTATTCACTTTTTCGACGTGTTCATGTGCTGATTTTTTCTGCATTAGCATATATAGATTACCAAGCCCGACTCCAGCATCTGGATGATCGTGACTCCCTGTCGCGTCTGTACTATAAATTTCCTGTGGCATATATCTCGTGCTCATGTTTTCCCTCAGCCTCGGCTTCTTTGACGGACTTGCGCCTGAAAGAAGATACACCTAACCTGTCCCATCGCCATTCGTTTTCTGATGTACGCTATTTCAATACATATGACAGCCATCACTCTCATAGCATTTTCTAGTACGCAGACGTTCCCTTCTTGGAAAAGGCAAAGAAGAAGCTTTTGCGGACACTGGCAAGGTTCGTTGTGGTGCTTGTGCACGTCGGCGGCGTCGATCTAATTTTGCTGTATTTTGCCCAAACGCAGCCCACCGGCAAAGCCCTTCTCAACCTATGAGTGGCTTCGTCGAGAAGCGCGCAAGAAGGACGAGGAAATAGAACGTCGTTTTCGCCCACCTCTTCCTAAGTCGTTACCTCTGGATATGGACAGACAAGTTGATGCGCTCTTGGCTAAGAAAGGTATCGTCTCGAAAATTGCACGAGAACAGGTTTGCGACAAGGACCTCTCACGTCTACTGCCATCCCAATGGCTAAATGATGAGCTCATTAACTTTTACGGTGCTATGATTCTGGAGCGGTCGGAGGCCTGTAAGGAGAACCCTGCAGCGAACGGAAGAAGGAATCCCTTGAATGTGCATTACTTCAATACCTTCTTCTGGTCCAAGTTGCAGGGTGAGGGTTACGAGCGAGCAAGACTTGCGAAGTGGACCAAGAAGGTGCGAATACTTCTTAATGTTTGTCTGGTTTTCTGACTTTATCTTAGTTTGACATCTTTTCGAAAGATGTCATCCTTATTCCCATCAATCACAACAACTCTCACTGGACCGGTGCCGCTATCAATTTCCGTCGGAAACGGATAGAGTCGTACGACAGCATGAATTTAGATCGACATCAGGTGTTCAAGGTTAGCTTGTTCTTACATGAAATGCTACATCCTGAACGTATTTGACAGGGCCTTCGTCACTATCTTGACCTGGAACATCAGAATAAGAGAAAGAAACCGTTTGATTTTACGGGCTGGACGAACTATGGCCCAGATGTTAGGCTCATTATGTGCGCAAAGACATTGGAGCTCACCTATTCGTTTGACAGGATACCCCTCAGCAGGAGAACGGTTACGATTGTGGCGTATTTACGTGCCAATTCTTGGAATCGTTGTCGCGAGGAGAAGATACATTTAATTTCTCGCAACGAGACATGACTTACTTGCGGAGACGAATGATCTGGGAGATTGGACATGCCAGGTTTCTCGATGTTCCATAGTCTCTGATCTATACGCCCCACGTGCTGGAGTTCGCCGATATCTATCTGTGGTATTCGAATGGTGTAACGGGAGTGTTGTCCATGGATCCATATGCTGTGATCATTGAAAACGGTAGTGTCGTGCATAAAACTTTTCATGTTATCCCCCACTGTGAGTTCAGAATGCCGTGGAAACACTAGCCCATGCGTGTGCGGTCGCCATAGATAGGGTACTGCTTGACTCGAGCCTTGTACATCGGAGTAACTTGTGCCTGGGCTTCAGGGTCACAAAATACTCATTACCTCGTCTAGTACATACTCTGGGCGGTGATCAGGCCGAAGAGTGATTACGAGATCTGAAGCCTGAGCCATAGTTTGTAGTAGGGATGTCTGGTAAGCCATCTGTTGTCCTCTTTTGCGACAAGAGTTTCTAAACCGAGGAAATAACATCAACCTAGAGGTCGGTCGGATGTTCAGCATGACATGGCGTCACAAAGCTCGTATCTTCATCACCGAAACCACCACACAACGATGAAAAACCAAAAGACAAGGACGAGGAAGACGATGTACCATAGCCATCGGCAGCCTTGTCGTTCGGCCATGTTGTTCATTCGGCGAAACGTCCCCGCGAGCACGCCCGACGTCTCTGCAAACGCATCGTTCTGGGCAACAAAACGAAACGGTGATTTGAGCCGAGGAGCGGGAAGGACGGACATGGCGACGCACCATTTGACTTAGCTGGACGGTCGACTCGCGGACCTCATTCCCAATACCGACCGTTATCTACGCAAAGGTGAGCGCCGGGGACGAAGAAGGACGTCGTCGCCACACACATCTTTAAGTAGCTTGACTTTAGCAGACAAGCCCTCCAGCTGTTCGTCGTTCTGGCCCTCCAAATCGTCAGCATAACGGTACCCCGAGGGCGCATGAGATGGCAGTTCGAACGGCGACGAGCGTCCTGAGGCGGGGGGCGTGAGGCCGCCAAGCAGGGCAGAGCGATCACGCAGCGAGTTTGGTGCACGAAAGCTGGAGAGGTTTTAGTGAGCCAATGGAGCCACCTTCGCCAACGTTGTCCTCACCGTTGCGACATTTGACAAGAGCTGAACGCCTCGTCGCGGTGGGGAGCAAAAGTTGTGAACTCAATCGAATAGCGCGCGTCGTGTCCAGTCCAGCCTGTGTATATATGTAATACGAATAGGTATAAATCAAGGAAAGTGTGGCCAGCGACTGGACGCAGCTCTAGTCTCTACAAGTGCACGAAATCGGATGCAGACCACCAGGCAAGCCCCGCCGTATCGAGTCAACAAGATGGCAAATAGCGCGAAATAATACAAGTCCGTTTATTCGACAGGCTGCGCTTTCAGTCAATGCTCATCCGGTTGGGATTCATGCTCATAGGCCCGCCATGGACATGTCTGGAGCCATTTCCACGAGCGTGCGCCTTGTTTCTCGCAACTTGCAGATACATTCAATAATTAGCGACATGGAAAGTTGAAATCACCACTTACTTGACTCTTTAAGCCCCCTGCCGAAATTTCGCATCACAATTGCCGAGAAAATGATGGTTACGAGCAGAAGGAAGATGGCAATTGCAGCTATTTACGCATATTTAGTGAGCACCACCTGAGCTACAAGGAACAGAGTACACTCACAGAAAGTGGTGAGCGAATGCCATACTTGAGCGTAGTCCGAGTCGCGGTACTTCAGCAGTTTGTACGTCTGCCGACAGGTCGGCATACAGCAAGTGAAAATAAAGAGACCGACGTGCCTTGTAGATGAAGTACACCAATGCTCCTATGCACCCTGACATGAATGTTGCCATCATCCACTTGTTCTCGTGTCGTGCCGCCAAGTGACCCTCGATGATAAGAACGACAGACAAAGGCAAGGCAGCCCAGGTGACGTAGTATTCCCAGTCCGTGTTCGAGAGGACTAACCAAAGGAACTGCACGGAAAACCCGACCCAAAAGAAGAGATCGAACTTGACCAGACACTGGAAAATCTGGTAGCTTGCGTGCATTTTCTTGATGCGACGATCGGCGCCAAGAAATTTGTATACTTTCCACCCGAACTCGTTGTAGATCTTCCACCCGAGAGCAATGTAGGCGATCTCCGCGACAGAAATGACCACTGGGATGATATTCGTAAGGACATTTACCGGTATATGGATAATGCCATCCGAGGTTGTCGTCGAGTTTTGAATTTCCCCTATTTGAATGATGGCATAGATGAGAAAAAGGAGGTTAAACAGTCTGTAACAATATATAAGAACGATGCGACGGTCCTGCCAAACCAACTGACATGAGACAAATGAACTGCAGGGTATTCCGAGCGTACACTGCATCAACGGCGAGAACAAGCTGAAATATACTGTGCCGTGCGTCAAAACAGGGACGAGTCGCGAATAAAGGTGCATACTGTGCGAGTGCGAACACGCTGAGGTATACAGGCATTTTGAGTGCACTTTCGTTATTTCCAGAATCCTGCAGCCGGACGAGAAGATCACCCTCAATGGCGAGATCAATAGTCGTCTCGACAATGACAGTCATTACGAAGAGCCGACACGCCAAGGAGTCGGGAAGAATCTTGAACAAGATGAGAGGGACTCTACGAGATGACGACGGAAGAACGGTCACCTGCTGCCACCATTTTCTGTGATCGGTCAACTTTTCGCGCTTAATGTTTGGTGGGTAACTCTGGGTGGACACCGGGGGGTCGTTTTCGTCGTGGGGCTTGCCACCGAGATACGGAGACTTGAAGTCCAAGGAGTATGATGGACCTCGGGATTCAGAGTCGTCTACGGGGCTGGTTTGGACTTTGAAGGTCTGATGGCTGGACATCCTCGAATAAGGCTCTGCATACTGATCGATAAGGTCGTCGTACGATGATTTGAGGTCGTCCGCTGGGGGGGGATTTGGATAGTTGGTTGTGAGGTAGTCTGTGGAGTGGCCACCAAGACTCGTGAGTGGATGATCCATGGCTGAAAAGAAGAAAAAAGAGCGACAGGGGAAGGAGAGAACAGGCGAGTCGTCCTGCGAGCGGGTAGGGAGTGAAACTGTTCGAACGTCAAGTCCAGGGCACCGAATTCGTGGGAGTCTTTTTCGCCTAACTACGTATTCTACACTATCCTACACTGCGCTCACGATCCGTCCGTGTCCGTGGAGGAGCCCGTTTCTTCTCCCTCGACGTCTGGTGGTTGTGTCAGCCCCACCCGCAAACACATACTCGCCCCACATACCGATCAGATAGTCCGGTTCGATCCGCATTGGCGGTGGCGGCGGCCGAGGTGGACTTGGACGCTTCACCTGCGCCACTAACCCAGTTGCACCCCTGCCCAACCCCGTCTTACTCCCTTTCGGTCGACCGCGTTTCGGGGGACCCGTTCCGGCAGGGCTCTTGGCAGATACTGCAGACGACGCAGAGGTACCAACAGGGGTACCGACTGAGGATTGCGACCCCGGCGTAGAAGACCGCTCGCGGTCCAGAAAAGAGGCGGTCGACGACGAGCGTAGTTTCGAGGGGACCTTGGACTGTGAGGGGGGAACCTGCAGGGACTATCACATGGGAGATGAGCAAACAATCCAGAATACAGACACGCGAACCTGATTCGTAGCGCCGTCCAGGCCCGTCTTCATCCGTGTGACAGGGGATCCTGAACCACGTCAGAGTCTGACAGCGAACATACAACTAGGACGACAACCATTCGTCTTCTGTTTCTTTGCTTTCTTTGTCGGAGATGTTTGTGGTGAACCGGGCTGCTCTCGCGTGTGAGCGGCAAGCTCGCGCGCAAAATATACAGAAACCCACTCTTTTACGCTTGGGATTAAAATCCGCTTCATCTGTGGCGCAATGAGATAGTACATCCAGCTCGTAGAAGTCGTAATATAAGTAAATGTACCCTTAGACCTTGTCTTCACTTTCCCGTTGGAGTTGTCGTCTGAGATGTTGCCGTTCTCCGACCCAAGATATGGTGACGCCGACCGTCCAGAGTCAATCGGGATCCTAGAGACGGTGGGTCCATCGACACGATACGATTTGATCAATATCATACTTCGTTTTGAGATTTGTTACGCGTGCTGCCCCGCGCCGCACACCAGTCCCCACTCCCATACATGAGCTGAGATGAGGCGCGTATCTATTTGAAGCGACCTTGAAATAGCAGTGTGACAAAAAGAGAGTATGAGGGAGATGGAACAGACCTGACGTTTGCAGACTGTGCATTCGAACAGTGCGTTGCCGTCCTTGAAGGCTGTCGGCGTACTCGTTCCGGCATTTGGGGTGGTCATTCCTGCCGATATCATCGCCTCAACACCTCCTGCATCCTGCGACTGCGATGACGCGTATTCACCGCCGCCGTGAACTGCGTCATGAAGGCCCAGGAGGTCGTTAACCAAGCTGGATGAGCACCGCTGTGCAGCAACTCGCACCTGCACAACAACTAAGAGGGCATGAGGGAGCAACTGGATCGCTAAAATAAAGCAAGCATACCGTGTACGACATAATTGACACAGTGCTCGACTTCGTGCAATTTCATGATGACCTTGGAGGGCAGCATCCATCACGAGGTCGTCGAGCATGGCCGACAAGAGTCTCGCAGCCTGGATGCAGTCAGTGGAAAAACATGGTGGGACTTGAAAGCGTACAATGCTCCCAATAGCTTCCTCCCTTTCTGACTTGGACATGGCACCGTACTCGCTGTATCCTTGGAGGAGACCGGACAGAACAATTCGAGGACCTTGACCAGCGCACTGAGTGCAGGATACCTCATTGATCGTTGAGAGCACGTGACCTACATACTGTGACAGTGCTTATATACGGTACTTGTACTACAGTACAGGGGATGTTCAACGAGACAGTACGAAACCTTGCTTCGTCTTCTTGTCCCTCAACTCCCTCATCAGTTGCAGAAAGTCTTCGATGGCTTCACGTGTTGTTTGAATGTGTACCACAAGTCGCGAGTCGCTTATTGTAACAGGTAGCGGAAGAGTACCAGCACAATGAATCACCTCCTCATACTCGACACCAATTGTAGAAGGATCAAAGAAAACCTGTGCGGGGTCCGTAAGAAAAAGTGGTAGTCAAGGGGCGGCTCTTTCACCATGCATGTCTCCGCTGGGAGTAATATACCAACCCCTAGTTCCTCCAGTCCTCGTTGCAGGCGCGTCGCTAGCGCGTGCACGCGGGGCAGCTGCGGAAAATTATGGCTAAGTGCATAGGCTGCGGAAGCTGCGAGAAATCCGGTTTGGCGCATTCCTCCTCCGAAAGCCTTGCGGAACCAACGGGCTTTGTCGATAAACACTTTTGATCCGACGAGGCAAGTTCCGACCGGGGCACCAAGACCTTTGCTGAAGCAAAGACTTGCAGAATTGAAAGGAGCGCAGAGCTCTAGTGGTGACATTTTTGTTTCGATGGATACATGCCAGAGGCGGGCACCATCAAGGTGCATTAGAATATTGTTCTTCCGAGCGAACTCTGAAATCCGGATGATTTCGTTCTGGGGAAAGATTGTGCCGTGAAGAGTATTTTCAAGGCAAATGAGGCGTGTTGGTGCACTAGTCAGTGATCAATCAGTGTTCCTTCAAACGCAGGAGGGGCGCACACGTGGATGTCGGATTCTAACACAGCCCTGGCCACTACATCCTTCAAAGTCAGGTGATGACCTTTCAACTCGTCGATAGGATGTCAAGAAGAGTTGGAGGGAGACAGACCGTTGGAAGGGGTGACAGGGATTGGATAAGCTCCAGAGTGTATGGCAGCACCTCCTACCTCATATCTTCAACCCACGTTTCATTGATCAACGTGGCGAAGACATATGGAAATTGCACATACTCATTGATATGACTACGGACGTCGATGAGAATGGAATACGGCGGCTGGTGCAGGTGTGTTCTTATTGCTAATTGATTGCTGAGTGTCCCACTGGAGACGAAAAGTGCGGCTTCCTTTCCGGTGAGTCGTGCCATGTGCAGCTCCAGGGCGGAGGTGCAAGGGTCATGAGAGACGGCGTCTCCGACGGATGCCCGCACGGCATACTCATACATCGCCCTGGTCGGCACTGAACAGGCGATTGGTTGAACATACATTCTCACGTCTGACATCCCGACTTTCTCTACCTGTTATTGTGTCGGCTTATCACGGTCAAAGAGGATGGTACGGGGAGAATACGGAATAAGCTCACTAGCAAAGCTTCTGGACACTCTTTCTAGCTGCTTCTCGTTATCCTCTATCTGGGTGGGGGTCAGAACGTCCACCCTGACTTGTTCGATGATTTCATGTAGCTCCAAGCCCATCGCGACTGGGAGAAAAGGTTGGGTTGTCCGGGCGTGAAAAACCGACTCTTTTTGGACGGTGTCCCATCCCATCTTATCAAGATTACATAAGGATACATGATGTGCGGAACGGGCCAGAGTCTCCGGCAATTTTGCTTTCTTCTTCCTCCTCGATGGGTAACGTGGGTAGAACCCGAAAGTGTTTGTTGTCGGATGTTCAACACTGACCTGCGATGGTAGGGTGCTAAAGCTGCTCAGAAGCGTGAACGAAATGCCAGCAAACAGGCTGACAAGGGCCCCACCAGTCGCACCAAGGTCAACGAGGCCGCAAAAACTATCATCTGTTCAACTTGCAGGCAATCCTTTGTGCGTCCAACCACGTAATCTACTGCTTGATGTCGCTTATAGTTTTTTTTTTCCCGCAGTTGTTAACCACGAGGGCCCCAGCGTGAGTTGTGCGATGACACGAGTTATGGTTGACATAATTTACATGGATGGTTGCAGATTAGAAGAGCATGCACAAAACAAGCACTCGAAGACGCTAGCTGAGTGTTTCCCCAGCTTCACCAAGTAGGGCGGACGGGAAGTATACCTCGGGGTTGTATGTATAGTCTAGTACGGATTGGAGCCCACGAACTGGGCAGATACTTGTCAGTGTGACCCAGACTGTGAGATGATGGCAGGACGTACAGAGATGCACACAACGAGAGGAGTTTTCAGAGGCCAAAGGTGGTAGCGCCGGTCGCTTGGGCGTTGGCCCCTGCACTCTGCATTTTTTCACCCACTTTTTTGTTGACCTCGAAGAACTTTGCGACGCATCGGTCTATGCAGACGCTCTCTCCCTTGTTGAGGTCGCCCTCGGCATACCGTGGACTGATGCACTTGCTGTGACACGACCTATGGGGTGCTGAGTAGGGGCGTGCACTGGGCGACTGGCTGTGCTCACGCGACAATGCGGTTGAAGACGTCCGAAACCATGTCGATCCTGGCGAGCGTCAAAAAAAGCGGTGTGGGGGGCAAATAACTCACTCGTTGATGGCCATCTCGATGCGCTCATGGTTGACACCACTCGAGGACCCAGCGGGGGTGCGGCCGAACATGGACATTCGGACTCGAGCTGCAGTGAGACGGCGCGGCGCGAAAAAGTAGCAGACCACGTGACACGGACGACACGGGGGGTCAAAACAGCGTCGGCGAGATAAAGTGAAGGCAGAGCGCAGATGGCGGACAGTCCGCCTCCTCTTGCCCTTCACCGATGCAGGTTCGTCGATGCATTTCCCTCCCCGATAACAGCTCTCGCGTTCCCCCCCTTCCCCCTGCCCTCGCCCACAGCCACGGCGGTCGGCAAGCAGCGCAACCCAATGTTTGGCACTCTTGTCGTCGGCCGCGCGAACGGAAACATAGATCTGCTCGAGTGGACCGGCGATCCCGGCGAGTCTCAAGCATCGCAGGCCTGGCACCGTCGCAAGGTCGGCTTGCCTCCTCCGTCTCAGTCTCCACGCTCAGATCCGTCCACCTCAGACTCTCCCTGGACCCCACCCGTCAAAAGTCGACGCCCTAGTGTTGGCCATCAGATATCCAGACACAGTTCCCTCGGGCACGGTCCCTTCCCCCTCAGATCTTCGTCTTTTCAGTTCGGGTGGTGGAAGTGAACTCTTGGAGTGGGACATCACAAGAAGCATCGTAAGGGTGTGTTACTTCCGTTTCGATGAGTATTCGGTTCGGCTTAGTGCTCGCAGAGGACGGTCGGTTCTCAAGGGGGCTCCATATGGTGCATGGCTGTTAACCCCGCATCAACGCTGCTGGCACTGGGGTGCGAGGATGGTCGTGTTCGATTGCTTTCTCTCTCGGCCGACACACTTCAGCACTTCCGTCGCTTTGATCATGTCAACTGTCGTATCCTCAGCATCGCATGGGGCCCGCCCACACCTCCTCAGCCAAAACTAAGCAACTCTGTAAATTACCGCAATCACCAGGTAGGAAATGAAATTGTCAGCGAAGACGAAGATGAAGAATGGATCGATTTGTGGCTCGTAACTGGCTGCTCAGATAGTAGCTTGCGGAAGTGGGACATCAGCACCGGGCGGCCAACGGACCGCATAGGAACCGATAAAGTCAAAGGAGATAGGACACTTGTATGGACGGTTGGGGTACTTGCGTAAGTGCCCTTCCGTCGGTCTCGTAATTTCCTTGGACTGAACCAAGAGCAGCGATGGGACCATTATTTCCGGCGATTCCCTGGGTGCTGTCAACTTCTGGGATCCCTTAACCTGCACTCAAACTCACAGTTTCGTTGCGCACGGCGCAGATGTACTCTGCCTCACGATTGGGCCGGATGGGACAACAGTCTTCACATCAGGTGTTGACCAGAAAATAGTCCAGTTTTCCTATGTTTCGTCTACCCCAGGCACTTCAACATTGGGGGCGGCCATGGGTCGATGGATCCAGTCAGCCTCGCGACGAATGCACTCGCATGATGTACGTTCACTGGCAATGTGGCCACCTTACACCCCGCTTCCACCTGTCTACAGACCAAAACTCCCATCCGGCGTTCCGTTCACAGCGCCCATTCTCGTTTCCGGTGGCCTCGACATGTCTGTGGCCCTGACGTCTTGTCTACCTGCGAGTGTCACGACATCTGCCTTGGCAGCGCGAGTCGTTAATCCACTAGGAACGTCTGCAACGACATTTGAAGACTCACACTACCGACGGGTCCCATATTCCTCCGCTGTTTGCATCGCCAGGAGCGCGAGACTTGTGTCGTACATGCATGACACTGGCTTGAATGTCTGGCGTGTGCTCAATATCCCGACCACTTCGATGGTAATTGACGGCACGGATGTTCGCACGGACCCCGAGTTGAGGGTGAGCTGGGAATGTATACTCGAGATGGAGTTCAATGTACAGACGAACCTTGTAGCAAGTGCCATTTCGGACGACGGTCGATGGCTAGGTGTTTCAGATTTATACGAAACAAAGCTTTTCGGGCTGGACAAGACAGTAAATCTGCATTCATCTCATGCGAACAAAGTACTGATACCTCTACCAGGCCACGGGGGAGATAAAGCCAAAGCGGGTTCGTTCATTAACCACTGTGTTAGAAGCACAGATCCCCCCTTCGAGCTCAAAAGGATACCATTCGACCGGAGGCAGTTGCTTTGTCTTCACGCCCGACTCAAGTAAAATGGTCCTGGCCTCGACGTTCACGTCCCTGATCCTTATAATTGACCTAAGTACCGCGGAGCCCACCGTGTTGAGACGATTCGATCAACACAGAAAACTCATGTCTGCTGACGGCGGTCGGCTGATTCGTGGATCAAGTAGGAGCCATATGCATCATGCAGACAATGATGACGACGAGTCTTCTCAACTAAATGGACCACCATCTGTGGCACGCATGGCCGTTAGCCCCGATGGACAATGGCTCGCGACTGCGGATGAACTCGGACGGACGTTCGCGTTCAACCTTGACTCACTCCAGGCATGTTGTATTTTTGTATTACTAGGTGTGCCTGTTGATCTGTCTCTGCAGTACCATACGACTTTGCCCTCAATGCCCCACCCTCCAAATGTTCTAGCTTTCACACCAGAGAAGCCACAAGTCCTCATGGTGGTCCTTCCGAACAATACTATTCACGTCTTCGATGTCGAGCGTAGCGAAGTTCCTATGTGGGCCCACGACCTCAATTCACGCATCCCGAAGCAGCTGTTCAATACACCGGACCCCATCCTGGGCGTTATTTTTGAGCCTGGCCCAGTTTTGCCGCCGTTGGCCTCGGCTAACGGTGACCCCGGGATGCTCGACCCCTCACAAGAAAGCTATGGACTACATTCCACCGCGCTCTCTCGGAACGACGCTATTCTCTGGGGTTCCTCTTGGCTATGTAAACTTAAGCTTGACTGGTTAAGCAAACGCACAGAGCCGCGGAAACGCCGCAAATCCGATACAAGGCGCTTTCCACAAGAAGGCATATCATCCCACGCCCCGCGTGCGGACCACCAGAACAGCGCGTACGAGGCGCGGAATTTGCGAATGGTCACACACTACCGGCCAATTCTCGCATTGGATTTTGTGGGACACGGAGAGATGATCTTGGTGGAAAGACCCCTGGTAGACGTACTGTCGAAGCTTCCGCCTGCCTTCTTCAAACCCAAGTATGGACAGACATGACGGGAAGTGAGGTTCATGTGTCTCGGCGGGGGGGGAGGAGTAAGCATGTGTGCATACACATCACTGCCCGCTTAAAAACCATTCTATCCCGATGCAAGCGGGCTTGAAAGAGTCAGAAAGGTACAGATTTGGATGGCTGAAGTTCAAGCTACACTACTTGGCGGTTGGGAGCGTCTACGATGAAACAAAAACGAGATCGGGTATACAGATCAATATTTACCGCATCGCGGCTTTTCTATCCTGTTTTTCATCTTCCCTGGAGGAGAAGACGTCAGATAAAGTTTTGGTGGTCGAATAGAAGATATACTTTGCATTGAGATTGGAGAGGTAAAGCGTCCAAAAGACACCGCACGCAGACTGAAATGGTATTCTGTATGACAATGGCATAAATCGGAAATTTATCCACTATCGTCACATATTAGATCCAATCGACACGATGTCCGGCGGACGCACCTGCGCTAGCGGCCAAATTTTCCAGTTGGTCAGTAATGCAGTAGTATACATGTCAGCATATTTGTCCCGTATTTGATTCTTAGTTCGGCCCTCCATGATACCAATGGAACCGATAAATATCGCGAGCTGCGAAAAATCGACATGATTAGAAACGGGACTGGGCAGAGAATCAAATGACGCACACCCAGGGGCGCCCTGAGCAAATGTGAAGATCGGACGAAGGTATAAATTGGGTAGATCGTAGCAAACGCACATGACGAATTGGTCTGCAGCAACTCTCTTTGATAACGCTTTGAGGCTAACCCTGTGGGTGCGTCGCCTACGAAGAGGAAACTTGCGCTCAAGGAAAAGGTTCCATCTGCCCAGTATGGGGCCTCGGAAACAGCGGGTTCAAGGTTTACTTGCCAAGGGAAGCAGAGTACATACTTATACCGACGCCAAAGCAGAAGAAGCGGAGAGTGCGTGCGGAGTCCCAGCCTGGACAATGCTCATCATCCTGGGCACGCTAGGAAAAAAAGGAGAGTTGAATGCGAATAGGTAGAGTGGCAGAGGGCGGTGCGCACGGCGTTCTGAGTGACCTGTGCGACAATGTCGCCAAAAGCGTTAAGTGTGCCACCAGTGAGAGCGAGAGTACGGTTTGGGTGAGTGTCAAAGAAATACTGGTACGTTCTTGCCAGAATGACCGTAGTCGCCATGCAGTATCGCTCACCAACCACGACGTCGAGTACCAGCAGATGGGCCGTCGGAGCACCGGTGACGTAATTAATCAATGCACGTGACCTCCATCACGCTTGCGCTCCACCGGACTATACCATCGCACGCCAGCTCCAATACTCCATGCACAGAATGGCATCAAGAATGCAACCTCGTTCGAGTTCAGAAGCAGATATATTCCTAGAAACAGCGAGAACACGGGGGTGGCAGGAGGCGCCTGCAGATGATCGTCTGTTGGGGTGCGCATGTCCCCCGCAACACCCAACTGTACTGACATCAATCCGGCAGATCTGCCGGACAAGAGGGTTTACACCTGGCTCAGTATCGATAGTTCAACGGGACCCCTGCATCCACTCCGCAAACACCATGCATAGACTACTCACTCGCCTACTGCGCTGGGCGGTATATTTGGCAAGCGTACGTATTCCTTGTAATTCACAGCAATTTTAGGTGGCCAGTAATCTGATTTATAAGTTCTACCGGTGCTACGGGGTCACACATCAGCACTCGGCAGAGGATGTCATTGGCAAGGAGACCAACCAGGGCCGATTCCAAGCACTGTGCGTGATCCCGCTGCAACCTGCGTGCGCCCACTAAAAAATTGCACTCTCGTCAGCAAACAAGTACCTTGGCTAGGACACGGCGTACGCGTCTAATATCGAGCGAGCACATAGATTAAGGCGCTTTGCGATTGCCTCGAGTTCCAGCAACTCTTCCTCGGAGGACCCTTTAAGGGCGATTTTTGCTTGCCTGCTCGAAAATTGTCGCGAGGAAAAGCCAGACGAGTCAACCAAACGCACCCCGTTTGTTCCCAATGTTGTACAAGCTAAGGTATCTTAGAACGTACTGACAGGTCCACGCTGACGACTTGCCTGGGGATTGGTTTTCATGAGTGCCTTGTAACATGCCAAGGTCGCGTGACTGTCAGAGCATAGATCAGTGGAACGACCCCCTGACAAGACGGGGAACATACCCACACCTAGGCAACTCAGCTACGTCAGTATGTAAGACACATCCACGTACTGCGCTGCAATCTTTCCCTGGGTCATTTTCAGATCTGTCCGCACAACCAACACCTGTGCGTTGGGCTGCGTCAATACGAGAGCCGTGGGCTGGCACTAACTGACACGTACAAGTTTGCACTGCTCCGTGAACCGTGCTTTGATGGAGGAAAGATCGCCGTCGGCTAACTGCTCGTCTTCTTCGTCCTCTGCATTAAGACTTTGCTTGGGCGGCACCTTTCCCGTGCCGAAATGTGTGCCGAGATAGAACGCAAATCCGAGGGAGAGACAGGCTGGAATCGCGTAGGAGAACGCCTTCACGTCCTGGGATGTGAGGTAGGATGCAAGAAACCGCGCAGACATGGCAAAGTCGTTCGCTGCAGCGGCCAGAGAGGCGAGCGGAGGTTGCCGACGACTGCCCGATAAGGAATGCGACCGCCCGCCCGTTTTCAGCCGACCGCGATGACACCCTCGCCAGCTCCCCAAGACAATGTCGCCGGCAGAGAACCGTTCGCCTCCCTCGAGCTCTCGGAACAGACGAACAAGGCGCTCACCGACATGGGATTCAAAACAATGACTCCCGTACAAGCAAAGGCCATTCCACCACTCCTGGCCGGTAAAGACGTCCTTGGCGCTGCGCGAACCGGCTCGGGCAAGACGCTCGCCTTCTTGATCCCCGCCGTCGAACTGCTGCATCGAATGAAATTCAAGCCAAGAAATGGTGGGATGTAATCTATCGAGTGCAGTGAGAAACCGTGCTGACCGGATTTCCGTAGGCACAGGTATCATCATCGTCTCCCCCACCCGAGAGCTCGCACTGCAAATATTCGGAGTCGCGAAAGATTTGATGGTATATCACTCACAGACCTTTGGCATCGTCATCGGCGGCGCGAATCGGAGAGCAGAGGCCGAAAAGCTTGAAAGGGGTGTCAACCTGATCGTCGCGACGCCAGGCCGTTTGCTTGATCATCTCGAGGTAAGCATTGCCGTCCAAGCTCCCCAACGAGTACTCACAAGACCAGAATACCAGAGGCTTCGTTTTCCGTAATCTGAAGGCACTTGTCATCGACGAGGCGGATCGCATATTGGAGATCGGGTTCGAGGAAGAGATGAAGAAGATTATCGCAATCCTTCCGAATGGTAATGTGCAATGTCGTTCTGGATTTGTCACCTAATTTTACCATTGTTAGATGGTCGACAGTCCATGCTTTTTTCGGCGACGCAAACCACAAAAGTTCAGGACCTTGCTCGCATATCACTACGTCCAGGGCCTCTTCATGTCGACGTAGACAAGGAAGAGGCAACGAGCACGGTATCTACACTATGCCAGGGTTACGTCGTGTGCCCCTCCGATCGTCGATTCCTCCTTCTTTTCACCTTCCTCAAAAAGAATCTAAGAAAAAAGATCATTGTCTTTTTTTCTAGCTGTAATTCCGTCAAGTATCACGGCGAACTGCTAAACTATATCGATGTCCCTGTACTAGACCTACACGTATGGGTCCCACGAACGTTGCAATCTCTTTGCTGACCACTGAACGATACAGGGCAAGCAAAAGCAACAAAAACGTACCAATACATTCTTCGAATTCATCAACGCTGAATCTGGCATTTTGCTCTGTACCGATGTCGCTGCTCGTGGTCTTGACATCCCTCGTGTAGATTGGATTATCCAATACGATCCTCCAGACGACCCGAGGGACTATATACACCGCGTGGGGCGTACCGCACGAGCCGGGAACGCTGGGAAGAGTCTATTATTTTTGCTGCAGAGTGAGCTGGGCTTCCTGCGGTACTTAAAGGAAGCAAAAGTTCCCCTTAACGAATACACTTTCCCGGCGGACCGGATTGCCAATGTGCAGACTCAGGTACGTGGCAGTGTCGTGAACAGACATTGATTTGGCACTATATGAGAGCTAGTTGGAAAAACTGTTGCAAAAGAACTACTTCCTACACCAGTCTGCAAGAGACGGCTTCAGGTCTTATCTTCAGGCATATGCTTCCTATTCGCTCAAAAAAATCTTCGACATCAATGCCCTTGATCTCGCCAAGGTTGGAAAGTCGTTTGGCTTTGCCATCCCACCTCGTGTGAATATCAACATTGGGGGAGGAGGCAGCAAATCGAGTATAGGGAAGAGACGACGACGAGAGGAAGAAGAAGAGGAAGAGTGGGAAGATGTACCCCTCGGGGAAGGTGCGGAGAGTAGTGAGGATTTGGACGTGGTGAAGGCGGAAAGCAGGGGTCCGCGGAAGGATGTTACGAGGAGACGAGGGAAGGAACGTCGAATAGAGACGTTGGGAAAGAAGGCGGTCGACAAGGAGAGATTTAGGAAAGGGGAGAAACGGAAGAAGGCGAAAGCATCGGGACAGCAATGGATTCGGTGACCATGGTTTAATCGATTCACCGCGGGAGAGCATGATACGGTGATCTGAGCGTCATCCATGCCAGAATGCCCCAGCAAGACGGGTCACTTGCCCACAAGAGCTGGGCCTTCCTCTTGTCCTAAGCTCGTGTCCGGGGAGACCCCACCAGCCTCGGGAGTGCGACAATCAAAAGAGAATATGCGTGCCAGCTGACGGAGCATTGAATACATGGGTTCTTGCGATACAGTAGATACGCTGATAGGCATACCACCAAAATTTAGCCAACTGGTATGCATCATTAGCATAGTCCCAAAAACGTGGCGGGATTTCTGGTGAGAACATGAGTCCCAAAAGGTGTGATAGAAACGAGCTCGAGCCCGAAGCACTCGTGTCGTGGGCCCTGGCGCTGCGGCTGTGTTGATGGGTTTCGACATGCTCGTAAAGTAGCGGCCGCTTGGGAAGGTCTCGGGCCCGCCGCAACTGGACACCATCAATCCAACCAGGAGCCTGATGGTTGGCAAATATGTGCTATTTCTCCAATGGGTCGCTGCTCTGACTTTCGACGAGCACACTGCGTCCCTTGACGGAAGGGAACGAAAAGACGAGGTTGACGAAGTCGGCCGGGGCGAGCAGGGTTACGTGTGTGCACCTGCCCTAAAGTTTCGCGCAGGCCAACGGTTAGCTGACTTAAGGACAACACCCTCGCCTCAAAATTTACATCTCGTCTCGTCTATCTTGCACTAATCCATCGTTCATGGCGACGACTCAGGTGATCCGTCTCTCCTCTTCTCCCTGCCCGCCGTGCTCACTGACGTCGACCTGTCTTTGTGATTGCTTGCGTGCACAGCACTATCTGTGGGCAAGTGGTCACTTCTTACTTTTGGTGGCAGCGCTGCGCTACTTTATTGCCTGCATTACCTTTACGACCGTCTCCGCGTGGTGGTATAAAGGTACGCCCTGCTTTAGCCCAATATACCACTCTGGCGCTCATGGGGTGTCTGCAGTCAGTTTCTTGGGTGCACTTGTTAGCTACGCGATCGTGTGCCAGTGAGTGGCGCTCGCCTGCATGGTAGCAGCATGGCCGTTGACTGACTGTGTCCGCATGTTTGCAGTAAATCTCTCGGGGTGAGAGCGGATGCCGTGTATCGCGTGTTTGGTTTTCACACCCTTGAGTACGCTAGACTCCGCGGCTCAATCTGGCATATGCGAAAAAGGCAGCTACGGACGAGGTGAGTGTGTCGACCCGGGTTGGAAGCGCACGCTGACGGGGATGCAGAATGTTCAGTACTTTATGCTCGCGTTCTTCTGGTGGAGCTCCAAGCCAGTTGCCAGTGAGTCTCGTGTATGTGAGCAGTCAGGAGTGCTGTTGACGGGCCAATGTTGATGGATAGTCGCGTTGACGCCCTACTTTGTGTTTTCGCTTTTCCATGCCCTGACGTTTACGCGCACGACATTGATGTCTCACTATCTTCCGCCGGGTCCGCCCGCCACCAATGGCGGACCTCCTCAACCCCATCCTCTCGCGAAGCGCTTGCAGCTTTGGGTGAAAAGTATGTGATGTGTTGCGTCAGGGGCGGTGACTAAGATGTGTGCACTACAGCCAACTATGATCCTGCGATGCGTGTGGTTGCATTTGCGGAGTTGTTCATTTTTCTGCGGGTCGCGTTCGGGGCCCTTCTGTTTCGGAACTCGCTGTTGGCCCCGCTGATCTATGTGCACTTTCTGCGCCAGCGATACTACCAGTCTGCGTTCACGCGGGAGGCGGTCGGGTACGCCGATGGGCGTGTGTCTGCGACGCTGGCCAATCCTGCTGTGCCGCCTGCGGTGAGGGCAGTGTGGGACAAGGCGAGGGAGTTTGCGATTAGGTGGGCCGGGAACGCGCTCGAGCCGAGGAGGGAGTAGACGGCAACCGCAACCGTTTTTTTGGATCCATAGCTGTTTTTAAAAATATTTTCTTGTTTTTGATAAACAGGACCATACAATGGGCGGGCCGGGCAAATATTTAATTTTCCGCCGTGCGAGCAATGTCGGTCTGTGTGTGTCTGGTGCCCGAATGTCGCGCATACCCGTCCCGACCCACTCGCCCGCTGCCGACCGCTCTTCCTCACCCATCCCCCACAGACACCCCTCCACGATGTCGAGCGTCTCCAATGCTCCCCCTCTCTCCGACACGAGAAAAAAGCAGTCAAAGCGCGACGAGGTCCGTCTCCCTCCCCGTCCGTCTTCCCCGCTGACCCCTCCCAGGCGATCCGCAAGAAAATCGAGTCCGAGCTCGCTCGCAAGCGCACCATCTCCACGACCTTCCACTCCGGTCGCGGCAAGCGCCCTTCAAAGCCTACAGCGGCCAAGGGAACAGTCGCTGCTCTTAAGCCAAGTCCCGCCCTCACCGTCCCAGAGAACATCACCGTCGCAGAGGCCAGTCAGCTATGTGCTGCCAAGCGTACCGACTGTGTTCTTGTCGTCGACGACGACGAGGGTCTGAGTGGTATATTCACCGCCAAGGACCTGGCATACAGAGTATGTCCGCTCCCTTCCCTACCACGTCTGGCATCGACCGTCTCCATCAGGTCACCGCCGACGGTCTTGATCCGCACTCGACACCCGTCAGTCACATTATGACCCGCGGCCCCATGGTTACCCGTGACACTACCAGCGCAACAGAGGCTCTCCAGCTCATGGTTCAAAGGCACTTTCGACACTTGGTCAGTCACCGTGCGCGTTCATCTCGTCTAGCTCATCTTCTCTTCCCTCCAGCCCGTCTGCAACGAGGAAGGGAACGTCGTCGGTTTGCTCGATATCACAAAAGTATTTCATGAGGCCCTCAACAAGGTCGAACGCAGTTCTTCTGCATCCGAGAAACTCTACAATGCCCTTGCCGGGGTACAGTCGGAGCTTGGCCCCGGTATGGCTTCTAATCCTCAAGCAGCTGCTATGCTTGCATACGTCGACGCTCTCCGTGAAAAGACTGCATTGCCTGATCTGACCACAGTCATGGACTCGCGCACACAGCCGGCTACCGTGTCCCCAAAGACAACAGTTCGCGAAGTTGCGAAGCTAATGAAAGAGCGCAGGGTGACAGCTGTTTGCGTCATGGAAAATGCACCTGGATCCGACAGCATCCACCCGAAGATTGCCGGCATTTTCACTAGCAAGGATATAGTCCTCCGGGTGATTGCTGCCGGTTTGGATGCCGGAATTTGCAGTGTCATCCGGGTCATGACACCTCATCCTGACATTGCACCTCCAACTATGACCGTCCATGACGCACTTAAGAAGATGCATAGTATGTTTCGTTGGCCCCTGAACCAACTGGGTGCTGAAGTGTCTGTCTGCAGACGGGCACTACCTCAATCTTCCCGTTGTGGAGTCCGATGGACGGCTGGTGGCCATCATCGACGTACTCAAACTTACATATGCTACTCTTGAGCAGGTTTGTGACGCTTCACGCACCTCGCTCCTTTACTGACTTGTGGCAGATGAACGCGATGAGTGCCGAGGCGACCGGTCAAAACGTTGAGACGGAAGGAGGTCCGATGTGGGGTCGTTTCTTTGATTCCATTGGTGGTCACGACGACACCGAGTCCGTAGTATCTGGCTCACACGTCCCCACGGATGGTCATTCTATTTCGGCACACAACCTCTCCCGCATCCAGCAATCACCCTTCCCGGAGGTCCATCCCAACGACTCTGCTTCCGTTGTCGATGATGACCATGAGTCTGTTATGGACGCATACCCACGCAAGAAGGGTGGACATCATATTCCCAGCATCGCCGGTGCAACCTCGACCATACCCGTCGACGATGGCACCTATGTCTTCAAGTTCCGCACACCAGGTGGTCGAACACATCGTTTTCAAGCCAGACATGACAGTGTCGAGACGCTTCGTGAGATTGTATCTGGAAAGCTTGCTACCGACCCTTTCTTCACTTCATACGATGGTGATCTGGACCAGAAACCTGATCCAACTGACTTCACATTGTCATACACGGACGGGGACGGGGACACGGTGCTGATCACGAGCGATAACGATATCGCTGACGCTGTCAAGATTGCACGTACGGCAGGCTCAGATCGTGTTGTACTATTCATCCAGGGTAGGAATTGGGAGGAAGTAAGTGTCGACAAGAGCGAAACCAAGCCTGCCGAGGCCACGGCGCCCCAAAGAGAAGAGGTGGCAACTGAACAATCAGGAGCTACTCCTCCGGAGCCATCCGTTATTGCCTCGCCTCCTCAAATTCGTTTACCGCCGCAGGAGGAGCTCGTGTTCGGAATTCCCAAGGACCTATTACTTCCCGCGAGCATAGGTGCCCTCGCTGTTGTCATTCTTGGTGTTTTCACCATTTCGCGCCTGACGCGCGACTAATAGAACTGGGGAAGGTGATTGTTGTCCGTCCCCCCAAATCCATCCTATCCTATCTTATTATGGAATGATGCTGCCTTTGACGATATTCTGCTGATTTGTAGGAAGCATAGACTCTTGTCTTCTATCGTACATGTTGCATTCATGCCAACCTGGCTGCCTCACTCGTTTCATATATACGACTTTGCACGATGTTGTTGATCATGGCGCACGATGGATGTCCTCGACGAGCAATGAAATCACGTTGGTGTTAGTCCAGAGTGTATTTGAGTGGCTCGCCTCACGTGTCGCACCCGGAGAACTGCCTGCTATGGTTATGGTTAATGCATAAAGCCATACAGGTTATCATAATCTCCTGCAATATTTATGCCTGGTTTTTATATTGTGAATTATATTTGGCAATGGCCGATGATATGACATGACATGATCACCATCAAATTATAATAAGTTGCAGATTAGACTTTTCTACCTACTTTACTGGCACAGCCACTGAGTGCGTAAATAATGCATACCTGATCTCCTGATGTTGGTGACATTGATTCTGATCAATGCCGTCCGTGACGAACCTTGAGCTCGCCCAGCTCATCGCCGAGGTCAAGTGCGATATCCTTTCCGAAAACCAAGAGGTCAATAATGAGCTCAAGCTCCAAGAGATATCGAGAACATTTATCTGTGAGTCCCCCGCGCTGGTGGTCACGAATCTGTCTGATTGTTTCGAATCGATGCGCTGCAGCGGACACAGTCACAGGTGGACGCATCTCTCCGACGACGACCGCAAACTAAATCTTCGCTCTGAATAGTCCCAACGAAGGAGATGAACGAATATGCACTGCGTGCTTCACTCGGTGACGATGTCTACTTGGACGAGTCCACCGCCTCTCTTGAGACGCATGTTGCCAAGATCACCGGCAAGGAGGCTGGTCTCTTCTTACCCAGCGGGACCATGTCCAACCAGGTCGCTCTGCGGACGCACCTCCAGCAGCCGCCCCATTCTATTATCACCGATGCCCGTGCTCACATCTACCGGTAGGTGACTGAGTTTGTTGGCCCACGCCCTCGACTCATGTTGATCAGGAGCGAGGCCGGCGGCGCTGCATTCCACTCGCAAGCGAACACTATTCCCATCTTTCCCAAGAACGGTGAGTTCACAAAACAACACGCCGAGCCATGATTCAGTGTGCCATTGAGCCGATAGGTCACCATCTGACATGGGAAGACATCGAGCCATGTATCGTCTCCGGTACTGATCCTCATGTGTAGGCATGCCTGTAGGTTGATTAGAGTCGAGTCTCACCTTTGATCGCATTCAGCGCGCCGACTCGGGTCATTACGCTGGAGAACACCCTCAACGGAACCATCATACCTCAGGAAGATGTACAGGAGATTTCAAGGAATGCGCATGCTCTAGACATCGTCATGCACCTTGACGGAGCACGAATCTGGCATATCGCTGTCGAGACACGACTGTCCTTAAAAGAATTGTGTGACCCGTTCGATTCCGTTAGCCTGTGCCTTTCCAAGGGCCTCGGTAAGATCTCATTCATTGTCTATCCTCGCCAGCTTTGTGGGTTTATCGTGTCCAGGTGCACCGATCGGGACATGTTTGGTCGGCACGAAAGCCTTCATCAGCAAGGCTCGGTGGTTCAGGAAGCTATTTGGAGGTGGAATGCGTCAGACAGGTTATCTGGCTGGCTGTGCTGCCTATGCACTCACCCACAATTTTCCACTTCTTCCTCGAGTCCATGCGCTTGCAAAGCGCATGCAGCAAGGACTGGAGGACATCGGGGTCGGGATCCTGAGTCCAGCCGAAACTTGCATTGTACGTCATCCGATGTTCATGCCAGTGGGTTGGAACATTCTGCTGACATCCTTGTGTTCCCGACAGCTGTTCTATGACCCGTCTTCTATCGGCGTGGAGTATTGGGAGATCGTTGAGCGTGCCGCCACGCTTAACAAACCCATCGAGATCAATGGGTCCCGCATCGTGCTCCACATCCAGAGCTCTTCCCAGGCAGTTGAAGATTTCCTTGACCTCGTGAGGACGTTGAAGGAAGAAAAGGCAAAGGCAGGCTGGACGCCCGACCAGATTCCCTCCAAGACACAGAGCCCCTTCCGGGATGTTTATGTCAAGGTTACCAGGCCCAAGTAGTTGCATGTGCCAATGATAGCATGAATCGAATGAACCGGACTCTTTCGTTGCCCGACCGCAAGAGCGTACGCACAATCCTGTATCGCAGAAGGTCCGATATGACGTGTTATGGGTACTATGTATGATTCCCGCCCAGACAGAAAATTTTTGTATCCAACATTCTTTTGTACATACATGGAGTGCTGGATCCCAGCACCCAGTTTGCTATATACATACATGGACGCTGCACGCAAGGTCATGGATCACTTGATATTTGGGCTACGCTCATCCCACAGTGTATACTGCCATTCAGCAGAGTCGTTTTCGGGACGTGGTCGATATGTACAGAGGTACGTGAGTACGTTCTATCATATCGCTAGACAAAGTTGGGTGGCCATCCGGGATGGGTCTCGAATACGCACCCGGATGTAACAAACTAACGTCGTTGTCCGTCGGGTGGCATCGGCCAGATCGAATACTCTGATCTGGCACTCGACTTTTAACCCTTGCCCACGTACCGCTGTTTTTCATACTCCTTCCAAAGAGATTTCATGATCGTCTTCCCACCCGAGTCCAGCATGGACATCATCAGAGCGTCCCTGCTATGCTCCCCCACCATCTCACACAGGGCGAATAACCCAGGTTCAAGCTCCCTCCTCGTTTCTGCGTTTACGATACACAGAGGGTCGTTGAACGCGTCCACGTATGCAACAAGGACATACATTGCATGTTTTGTGAATGGTTTTGCAAGAGATTCCGCTCTCTGTGGGTCGGTGGACGTTGATGCATGCACCTGGGCGCGTGTTCTCGGCACGGTTTTGGTGGTAAGCGAGGTGAGGAGACGAGCAAGAGCGCGTGCTTCATCGATGGATAATGGTTGGGTAGCAGATAGCCACGACGGGAACGTGTCCGTGACGATCTTGCGTTGTTTTGCACCAATCTGGGGGCGCAACTTTCGTGTGAGAAGTATCAATTGGCGAAGGACATGACTAAGGTGTGGGAGAGTGTGTACGACAAGATCGCGTCGCAGTCGAATGAGGGCACCAGCGATGGTGACAATGTGGTGAAAAATGGGGAGCGTTGTCGTAGCGTCGTGCTCTAGGGAACCAGATAGTATTTTGCTAAGAAGTGACCATATATTGCCGATGTCCAAGGAACAGATGGCCACTGGCTATGATGGAGCATCAATAGGACAGTCTAGTGTCGCATCGAGAAACGCGCACTCTATCTGAACAATGTCTTCCAATAAATTCTAAACATTCCATTTTGAGAGATGAACTCCAATAAATGTCTTTTCGATCAGCAAAAAGACTGAAGCATCGTGTCACAAAGTTCTGAATAACCTTCAGCGTGCCTGCGATCGCACGTTAACAACTGAAAACCCTACTTGGTTAACCAAGCTTACCATGGGGTGCGTCACGTAGGACGACTTTACCGAGATGGATTAGGTGCTCTCGGTGATCTGCATCGAGCCCCGTTCCACCGATTCCCTCTGTCAGTACATCAAGCAAGTGTGAAAAATCCTCGACAGACAGCTTTTTTGCAGCTTGTGCGATGTCGGTGTCCATCGCACGTTCCATTTCTATATAATGTTAGACATACGAAGTGGAAACATAGAAGAAACACGAACGACCAGGACTCCGACAGCTACCGTTAACTGCATAGAAACTGACCAAGACGCGAAGGTGAAAATGGTGTGATATATCGGGGAAACACCGAAGTTCTTCGAACAGGAGGCCGAGGACACTAGAGCAAGTTACAGGCTCCGGCTTGGTAGAACCTTTATACATTGATGCCGCCAACTTCAGCCCAAACGGTACCGAAACAACGCGAGCTAGAGCAGTGTCAGAATCAGTAACTATACGATCCGTGATGAACTCACAATCAATTCCTAACCACCGTATCAACGACAGGATACGGGACCATGCATTAATTCGACCACTGTAGAGTAACTGATCTACCCCCATGTCACCTTCCGCTGATCGTTGCATGTGAGGCAAAAGCGCAGACTCCAGGGCCTCGACAAGTGGCTTCAACGAGAATTTGACTTCATTAGGCAGACTTCAATGTGTTCATCGTATCAATGATATATATCATGTCTGCTTTGTAATACATCCGTACCTGGTAGGATCAAAGTTGTTCATCAACCGCTCGAAAAGCCCGAGGGTGCTTGACTGGACGACATGCCCCCATGTCTCCAGAGAGCTCGGTTGTGAAAACGGTTTAGCAGCTATAAGTGTAGTTATGATGCTGGAGATGGATGTCACTGCCACCGATTCTGGCGAGCGCAAGAGGTTCCTGAGGAAGAAATTACTACCATCATGCCTTCAGAGAGGGGCAGAACGCACACAGTGTGCAATTGTATCAAGTCGAGAGTAACGTCTACGAGTTCCTTTGAGGGGGAGGATATGCATGGTGGGTGAAGCAGATGGTTCGCGAAAGCCAAGGAAGTCTTCGTACGTATATTGCATGAGCACGGCACAGAGAGAGAGAGAGAGAGAGAGAGAGAGAGAGAGAGAGAAGAAAACTCACAGCGTGGCCAGTTGTGTTTAGGAATTGGGCCATGCGTTGCAAAAAGGCCCGGATAGATAACAGTGCGAGAGCCCAGTTCTGCGATTCCCCTGCTGGAACCGTATCATCTGTTTCCTCTGCACAAGGGAGCTTCGTATCATATTCATATTTATCCCTCCCTTTCGCTTCGTTCCTTTGCCCACTGGTGCGCGCCAATATCGTGGAAACCTGAACGTCCCCAACCATGGCCCTCTTGACTAGTTCATTACGCACCGGTCGAGTGAAGTACTCTAAAGGCACGTAGCAAAGAAGCCTGTACACATTGCACGCAAGGGCGAACTCAGTTCGAGTTGCCGCAGTAGGCAAGGATGAGTCGGATTCAGCTGCGGGGAAACAGTAAGAGGAGAGTGGTACGGTCAACCTCAATGCCGACGACAAGAACACGGCTGTTAATCAGATTTAAGTCTGAATCGAAGCGCCGACTGACGACAGACCTCGAATATTGTGCAACTCCCAGAAATGTGCATTTTGGAGGAGCTTGAGAAGAATACCACGGGATGTGACAATGGTGTGGTCTTGCTGTGGATGAATCTCACTAGATCCTTCCCGAGTATCACTGTCGGATAGATCAAGGGACGTTTCGAGCAGCAGGGAAACTAGCCTCTCCAGATTCTCCGTCGAGGCCAGCGCGCTACAAAAAAAGCAGTCAGAGAAAAGGTATTCCTATCCCCTCCACCTTCACCAAGAAGCCAACTCACTCCAGAGTGTCGATCCACCTATCCGTTAATACATACAGCACAGCGAGACTCAAATTATCACGAGTGAGGTTAGCTGACACACCAGACCACCTTGATTTAGACGAAGTGTGAGCGGTGAGGATGTCCAGCGTCACGCTGAAGATCGGTTGCCCCTCCATCTGTTTCTGGGATCCGCAATTATGGGTGTACCACATGTGCCAGAACATGGTTCGAATCTAGCACAAAGGCACGTAAGAAACAGGGACCCAGGAGTAATGACAATCCACGTACAATTTCAAGGACCAACTCTGGCTTCGTCGCTCCATCCTGCAAGACATCTAACAGTGTTTCTACATCCGATTTTCCGAGCCGGTCGCAATCCCCAAGTAAAGAGGACACTCGAGCACGGACATCGTATAAAAAACGAAGCGCGGCAAATATCACAGCATGACGGAAATGCGTGGGCAAAGGCTTTACTTCGACTGCACGTCTTCGTTTCTTGCCGTCTCCAGCTTCAGCCCTGTGTTCTTCGGCCGGTCCAGTCCTTTCCCTCAGGCAATCCCAGACAATGGTCCACCCTAACTTCCCGGCATCGCCCCATAAACTTTCTAAACAGTTCTCCCCACCCTTGGTGTAGACACCCGTGGGTAAGTTGGAAAGAATTGTCGCTGCAACGTGGCATGTGTAAGAGAAAGCTTGGGCCCGCGCCAACACAACCTCTGTCTTGTACTCGCTCCTATCCGCATGTCCGGCAACCTTTCGCCTTTTGGAAGCCTTTTCTCCTTCTCGGATCTTGCTCTCCAGGATATTCCAGGCGTTTTCGACGGCTTTGAGTGCAGCAGTTGCAAGAGGTGCGATCTGAGTGGGCGTTAATGATGTGCGGAGCGCACGCGCAAGAGTAGGCAGGTGGAATGACAGGGAAAAGGTACACGTCAGGGGCATCGACGAGGTTGTCCATAGGTTGGAAGGAGAGTTTCCGGACGCAGAATCCAGGAGGGCTAGCGCGTACGCGTGCACCGTGCGTGTTTTAGTGTGATATTCGAGCAGATGGACGAGAAGTCCCGAGCATGGCGTTATTATGGGGTGGAATAGTGCGGGTGGGATCTGACAGGAAAGTCAGGCCCACAATCAAGAAAGAATATACAGAAGACTGCTTACACTGATCAGAGCAGCAAGTACTCTCTCCAGCACAGACTCGACGATGCTGTATTCAATCCGGGCAAGTACGTCTAAGAGTTGTAAAGCGAAAACTACTTGTTCTATCTGATAATCTGTTCGTGTGTATTAGTTTGGAACAACGAGGATTCAACCAACTTACTTGTGGAAGAAACACCTGCACTTTCCAGTACCTCAACTGCTTTGTCCCTCGCATCATTCAAAGCCAATTCCACTCCAGTTTCACTGTTTGCCGCAGTGATGCGCGCGCCGAGGGCGGAATGGGAAACGAAGAGCCGCTCCTTTCCTACAATCTCAAAAACATCGATAATGGACCTCCACATCTCTACATCGAAGCCCTCTTGACCACTCGCAGAGCCCTGGATTAGAATCCAGCATCTTCCTACAAATTCCATGCCCTTCTTCCTGACTTCTTCTTTTCCGTCAACCGCACTGGTTGCGGTGACGAAAAGTGCAGACCTATACTTATGGGTCGCGCTTAGAAATGAGGCGAAGAGTCTTGGGAGGACGAGGAAGGATGCGGGAATATGCTGCATGGAAGAGAACAAGGCACCAAACAACGTGTCAAGTGGCTGTTTGAGAGCGTCAAGAGAAAAGAGCGTGTCCGTGCCCGCAGCATATATACTATCCTGGAGTTCTTTCGCGGATGAAGGACCAGTAAGAACTGGACTGATGGAAACAATGCGAAGCCACGAAGAAAGGTTAGCTGCAAGGAAGGAATTGTAGTGCTAGAGATCATAAGAGAGCGATTCAGTCCTGAGATTGGCGACGGCAGGGGAACGCTCACTTTCTTTTTGTGCCCTGTATTTGCCAGTGCAGTTCTGAACGCGCCGACGACAGCTGAACAGATCCAACGCAGATCATCACCCACACCCTCCCAGCAAGTACAAGCGTTGAGAACGGCATGGAGACACTCTCCCAGCGCATCAATGCTGATTTTCTTCTCCGCCAATGGCCAGAGGACGGCGAGCGCAGCTCGAGCTGGGGCAAGTACCTGTGATGAGTGCAGAGCAAGCAAGTTGATGACAATTGTGTCAAGGTGAAATCGACCCAGTAGAGGAAGTAGCCATGTCTTTATGGGTCGTGCGTTTGCTGGAGGCGGAGTAGTGAGCACACTGTTAAGCAAGGACCAATATCTAGAATCTGCGATGGGATCAGACGTAGAATCTGCGTCCCCCTCTCGCCTTAGTTTCTTCGCCTGCCCAAGCAGGGCGAGGATCCATTCCCCGATGACTTCACCCTTGTTTGTGGCGCGGAAGGATGGATCTGACCATGCAATATACGCTATCTCGATCTTGCAAGGTCCCGGGATAGATGGAGGGTCGGTGGACGATTTGAGGAGGCGGACAAGAGCATGGACGGAGTGGGTGCTATTCATGTGCCACTATTGGCGCCGTCTTCATCGACAGTAGGGTAGCTCAAAGCAGGTTTCGTCAGCGAAAACGAGTCGAAAACGAATTTCAACCTGGTTTTGGATGCGATGGTTCTTGCAGGCGTCGGCGCGCTTGAGCTGAGTTTATGTAAATCCGTAGAGAGACACGAGCGACTCGTTCTCCAGGATGGTGCTGCGAGGGCGACGTAAACTCAGGGCGACCGCGATGGGTGTGCGCCAGGGATCGTTCAACCTGATACTATGGCGTCTAGCGCCATCAACGATACGATGACACGTCCTTCACCCTCGCCCCTCCCCCCCCGTCTCGTTCCTGCATAGGGCGCCGCCGAAAAAAAAAGCCACTGGACGACCTGCAGCGTCGAACATAAATTGATGATGGGATCAAGAAGCAGTACACACCCGTATCTCTACAGTATATGTGCACGTGGAACGCCATAATATAACGCCATAGGAAAGATGTGCATGAACACTAGCGAATTGCTACTGTGTGCACACATCATGATATTTCAAAATTCAAACTCATAGGCTTCTTACTCGTACGCGGACCTTTTGAATCATGGGTTCAAATCCTGCGGCAACCACCAAGGAGTGGTGGTAGTAGGTCACAGTAAAGGATTTTCCTCTTGCACAACGGCGTACTAGTTCATCTACGTTACAGGTGCCCCCCAACGTTTGCACTCGGTGTCTACAACCAACCCGGGTTCCCACCAGGAGGTTTCCGGTCCCCAATGTGGTCACGAGTGGATAGAAGGGCGGCCTATTGCAACTACTGGGAAATCCCTGAACAGGGAGAGGTTGAACAAGGTGGCGGCAGGCTGCGAACAAACCTAGTTCAAGGACGAAGAGCCTGTATGATGCTCTTTGGGCGAACGACATCCGCGCCTCCCTGTATACAGATGAGCTTCCTCGGATGATCGCACCAAATAACTGACATTGCGATCTTTACAAATGTTTTGAGCTACATAGGAGAAGCTCTTGACCAGTTCAACTATTTGATCAATTGAGGCGAAACGACCTCTTCCTGCGTTTATCATCGCTAGACCGAGTATAACTGAAGCAGGCTTGCCAGGAAGTTGCTGGAAAGAGTGGGATTAAGAAGTAGAAGCGTGGATTATATTCTCATGTTCTTGGCTAGAAACGGTGGTGAGAACAGGAAGACCTTACTGAGATGAGAGGACCCGCACGCCTTACAGCTATAAGGAAAAATAGCTGCCTGACTCAACGAGAGGTGTGTAGATCGAATGTCGAAGTACCGATGAACGTCAGGGTAACATGGTCCATAATCCTCTAGCCGATGGTGCTGGGCCTTCCACCCATGCCTTCGGACTGTGCAAGTTTTTCGGAATCGCATTTACTGATAGCTTCAGATCTTTGGACGGAAGATGACCAACACTCTAAACGGTCTCTAGGATGGCACTCGCCGGAAGACTGACCCGAACTTGAGGCCTCGAGAAAGAATCCCCATGGGCTCAAATCCCAAGGCGCATCCAGTGTATAAACAGAACAAATTCTCAGATGCTAGCAATGCAATAATCTATTCTGAATCAGATATTAACGACTTACAGTCGCTGAATCCGGTTGCCGGAGCCGGTCAAGTAAAGTCGAACCCGTCTAATGGCTGCCACTCATCTTCTGCGCTCGGGACAAAGTCAAATAGTTTTGAAAAGCAAGCTGTATGTGGCGTAGAAAAATGTTGGTACGGGTTTGCACCGGAAATCTTTGCGCCACAGCGGTAACAGAAGTGAGTCCTACATTTGGCGCAGGTCATCTGTGGGGTTGGTGGTCAGGGGTAGTACGATACAACGCCGATGCACAACGGGTGAAAGATTGGGACAATAGCAGAGGGGTTGCAAGTGCTACGACTTGTCGGCCTTGCCATCCAACAGCGTGAACTAGGATTGTAGTACGCACGTGGTTACAGCCCACTGACTTCTCCACTCTCACTTCACATCCGGGACAAGCCATTGTGCTCGAGTTTATCCACTTCCTGTTTTCTTGTTCTTCCGCGTGCTTCGTCACGAGTCTCAAAACGTTTCTGCGACCGTACCGATGCTCTATAGTACGGCGCTCGGAGGAACCAGGTGGAGCGGAGAGGTAGTCTAGAATGAATTTGGAAGTGAGTGGGAGTGGACACGGAGTGTGAGGGCCATGCCTGGTGACGAAAGTAAGTAGAGGTGTAGATCAACAGTCAAGTGCGCACCAAGTACGTCGACAAAATGCACAGAAGGAATAACCACATGCAGTGCAGGTGCGCAGGCGTGTCCAACCAGACTCCTCGTCCTCGTCGTCGGCGCTGCCAATTGCCAGTACATCAGATTTAGGTTTTGTGACGGGCTCCTGACAGTACTCCATTGGACAGTGGATCATGGTTGGGTCACGCTCGAGATCACGTTTCTTCCGGAGCCACTTCCACCTGCCGAGTTCGCTCTCTGAGAGGACAGCTCGGACTTCGTCCTCTGTTGCCTCGCGGAATCCATTTACACCCTGCGCATCGGGCTTCGCACAGTCGAGCTCCGGACACCCGACATGAGAGACCTGACCCTCCCTGACGTGTAGTCCCCACATGTCGACCAAACACGCCTTGCAAAAGACATGACCGCACGAGAGGGAAAGACAATGAGCACCTTTGCGTTCCGAGAGACAAATTGCGCATAAATAGGAAGCATGTGCAAACTGGTCCGATTTGGACGAGGAGAGATAGGCGAGGAGGGGGGCGCGGAGAAGCTGTGGGGACGGATGGGGGATGCTAATGCCAGCAAGGATTGAATGAGCAGAAGAGGGAGGAGGGAAGAGACGCACAGGATGGTGTGCATATCGTCGGCAAGCAATCCGACGTCTGCCAAGAAATCCCCTGTGCGCAACCACTCGACCCAGGTGTAGAGGACCCCCGAATCGTCTCCGGGAGACCACATTGCGGTCATGCGTTCCTTCATGAGGAGGAGGATGGATGGCGGCAACCAGGCGGAGGTGGCCTGGAGGGACTGGATGGTGGGGGGGGACTGGGAGGGGTACGCGGGAGGAAGCGCGAGACGGAGGCGGATGGGGGGGAGGACGGAGAGGGCGAGGAGGCAGGCGGGGGCGTCGGCGGGTGCGGAGAAGGCGGAGGAGGCGAGATAGGCGTCGTGGGGGACGGGGAAGACGCGGACGGGGGTGTCGAGGCCGAGCTCGACGGGGACGAGAAGGGTGGCGATCGCATCCGCGTTGGCGACGCAGATCGTCGGGTGGATCGACTGCGGTGCGGGTCAGGATCGGCGGGGGGGACGGAGCCGGGCACGGACCTCGAGGACGGCCCACTCGCTGGTGGCCTGGCTGCACATGATAAGTGTCATATAATTATGCTATGTTATTATATATTCCAGCTTGCAGCAAAATAATAACGAAAAATAGGCGGCCCAAAAAAGAATCTCTCCGCTGCAGACGTCGACCACGACTACGACGGCCGCGCCGAGGAGCACGACGAGCACCGAGCAGACCGCGTCGCCGACCCACCGCTGACAGCGAGATCCGTGTCAGACCCGCCCCCCATCCGGATTGTCTTGTTCGGTCCGCCGTGGGGCCGCCATTGACGCTGAGGAGAACACCCTCCTAATCCAAGCGACGCATATCTTCGTCCGCACCCGCCTCTCCTCCCCAGAGATGGACATCTACTCCATATCCTTCACCCATCCCCGACGGTCTCGCCATCTCCACTCGCCTTCCTCCTCCTTCGACGCCCATGACCACCGTCTCCCGCAACACATCCAACACCTCCCCGAAAACTTCTCCTCCACACTCCCTCTCCCCACAACCCAGCCTTCCCCTTCGAGCCAGGCAGACTCCGAGACCGTCGAGAAGCTTGCCATTCTTGCAAGGTCTCTCCACAGCGTCCAGCTCTCCTACCTCCTTTCGGATGGCGGTCGCAGTTGGAACTTTTACATATCCGGCACATACCAACAGGTCATGCTGGCTCGTGGTATGCTGCTCAAGGATAGCCCTGTTCAGGTCAGTTCCCTATCCCGACCATTTCCAGCAGCCCCTTTTGCTCACGCCCCTCAGCATCGCACTGCCATCAAAGTACCTCGTTCTGACATTCTTGACTCCCCCTCCTCAAAGCCCACTCTCAAACCTGATGTGCGCCGCAAGCTCGACGAAATTGCCTCGCTCACCTATGCCCACATCGCCGTCGTAAACTCCCCTCTTTCCCTCTCAAGCCGAACACCCCCCGATGGCATTTCTACCAGTGCGGGTTGGACCGGTCTTGAAACAGAGCGTGTCTGCGAGCTCGTTGTAACCGGTCAGGGTGATGCGACAGAGTTGGCGAGGGTCAGACTGTTAGTCATGTTGGATGAGCTTGTTCGTATCCTTCTTCTTCCCTCGCCTCGCATTCTTCTCAACCCTTCCTCAGAGCGGTCTGCATGCCGAACCTTGCGAAATTGACCAAAAGCTACATGCCATCATCGCTGGCCGCAAACGCCACGTCCTTCAGTCTATTCAGGAGGAAACCGCCACCAACATCTATTACCCTTCCCCTCTCCAGGGTCTTGTTGGCCCTGATCTCGTCTCGCCATCAATCAACACTAATGGCAATGCGCAACCCGGTCAAATTCAAGGGACTCAACACCAGCAGGCTCACAACCCAAACATTGTGTGGATTACTGGGGAGTTCTTTGGTGTCCAGAGAGCCAGAGACATGTTGTTTCAGCTTTCCGCCAACAAGGTTTGTTTCGAACGTGCGGACTTGTGACTCCTACTAATTTTGTCGAGTGCAGAGTAAGAGCGTCATCTCTCGAGACACTGTCATTGTTCCTCGGAAACTCGATTGGATGGTTCTCGATCGAGCTGATGACCTCAAGTCCATCATGTCCGACAACGCGACCTTTATCCAGTTCCCACCCATCGGTAGCTCTACCAGCTTGATTACTGTGTACGGCGACCACCGAGTCAATGTCCAAAGAACAATCAGAGGAATAATGCAACTTGTGTGTATCTTGATTATTTTTTTCAATGTTGTGTCGTCGTCTTACCTCACATGACCAGGCTTGCCAATATTATGTTGCGTCCTTCTGGCTTCTTCCAATCCAGTTCAACGTACTTCTTCCTCCCGCGACACTCAACAATTCGCAAGTAACGACCCTCTTGAAGCAAATTTCACTTACTACAGGCGCAGAAGTTGTGTTCAAGAGCATGTGTTTCGAGATGCATGGTCTCGAATATGAAGTTCGAGCAGCTGTCAACATGATCTTGGATTTAGATCTCGTAAAGGTACAGTCTTTTTTTCTTTTTTAAATCTAGAAAAACGGAAACGTATTCACACACTGTCCAAAAAATGATAGGCATTCCACCACGAAATTCGTTTTCAGGTTGAGCTCGCCAACGAACATCGCGAATTTATCTCAGGAAAAAAGAACGGTAAAATCAATAAGATTATGCAATCGGCGTCCGTCAAGATAAAGTTCGAGACATTCAATGATCACAACTTTCTTATTGACCTCTCTGGCTCCGACGCCTCAATCCTGACTGGTCTTACGCTTCTGCAGGAGGAGCTTCCCGCGGAGATATCCTTTCACGTCCCGGAGGCATATCATAAGCGCATTATTGGCATTGGTGGAAGGAACATCCAGAGAATCATGAAGAAGTATGGTGTCTATGTCAAGTTTTCAAATGCGGAAGAGTTTGCTGCGTTGGGCGGGTATAACGACAATGAGGACAATGTCGTGGCGAGAACGCCGTCCAAGAATGCGATCAACCTGGACAATCTGAAGCAATCGGTTATGGAGATTGTAAACCCGAAGGTGCGTCAAGTTGTTGTAATACTCGGCACAACGGCACCTTGACATGACACTAGGATAAGGATTATGTTAACGAGACACTATCCATCCCCCGCCGATACCACCGTACATTACTTGGTGAAAAGGCGATCTTCATACATGATATCGAATCCAAGACCAATTCACGTGTGCGGTTCCCGGATAAAGAAACGGCTTCGGACGTCGTAACGATCTTCGGACCCGAAAACCAAGTGCAGATTGCTGCTGCTATGCTATTGGTTGGCTCTTCTTACCCTCGCACGGATCACTTCATCTCATGACTAGCAGGAACACGTTCCATTCGAGGCGGACATGGCTGTCCCACCCAGTCCTGATCTACCTGTGGTTTGCGCTTCCCCCGAGTTTGTTGCGTTCGTCGAACGTGTGAAGCGTGAATTCCAAGTATCGATCACTCCGAACCTCAAACTTCCTGTCCCCATTCATTCTACGACGAATGGCTCTAGTACCTCATTGGACCATCCTTCTACGTCTCAGGCATCGCAGACACCGCAAATCCAATCGCAGGGGGAGTACAGCTTCAAATTCCGATGTCAACGGTCAAATAGCGACTTCCTGCTCGCTGCGAGGGAGATGCTCGAGCAGTTCTTGTTAAATCATAACGTTCGTGTGTACCCCTCGCCGACCGCGCACACGCACAAGAGGGGCGACTCGTTTGCCGAGGCATTCCCACACTTTGATAGCAAGGTCCTTTCCACCGCGAGGAGACACGGTAAGTCCTTTCGCGATCCGCTGCCCGCATATGCATAAGAATATCTCTCCACGTACTCACTGCTTGACTCCAACAGAGTCAGTGGAGTTGACTCGGTCCTCGGAGATCCTCGGTGATCGGCGACTGAGGCTGGCAAATTCATCTCCTGATGTAAAGGCGCTGTTCAATGCTCCCGCATACATTTACGATCTTGAAGAGCGTGAGGATTCGCAGTCGGCCTATGGACCGCCTGGTACGGGGCTTGATTACTGGACACCCTTACCACCAATTGTGGGGCACTTTGCTGTGATTCCTGGTTCGTTATCTTACTGGATTATTACTTTAGGGCTCAGGAATTACATCCCGAACTCGTAATACCGAGGATGCTCTGAAACGAGGCTCAGATTCCCTGCTCGAGTCAAAGATCAAGGAGCAGATCTCTAAACCTCGATCTCTTCAAAATCGTGCACAGTCTCTTGATCTCACGTATTCCCTTTCACGAATCACCGAGGGCTCTTCGCGACTTCAACCTCCAGAATCTCCCACGACATCCACTGGAGGAGGTACTGGAGGGAATTCGAGTCCGACGAGCGCCACCGCACCTTCGTTCCCTAGTGTATATGGGCCCAGGTCGTCGGCTGTGATTGGATCATCTGCCCAGAGGAGTGCAAGAGTGATGGATGAAGAAGTTGTGGATGAAGTATCGCGGGTAATGTCGAACCTCGGGCTCTGAGGGCTGCCCCCTGTTCGTAAGCACCCCTCGACATCCTGATTTTACTTCCGAGCCTTCCGCAACGCGATGAAAAACCCTCGAAAAAAGAAGCGAGCAAGTCTGCCATAAAGGAAGGGCAGAAGAGGCACTGATACTGGGCCCATCGGGAAAATGGTTTCGACCCCGTTCCAGAATAGCGGTCATCCGTCTGAAACCAACTATCATTCTTTGTCTCTCACTCGTCGGACTCGGATTTCTATTTATCTGAGAGCATGTATCAGGAGATCCGCACCTCTGCTTGGTACCCCGCCCTGTCGCATCCATTCCTCCGCCTGTTTCACTATCTCACTCATATCATCTCCCATACAACGGCATCATTTCCCCACACATCCCTTCTCTCTTTTCAAGGCTGAAATAGTCTTACTCACCCATCCACCATCGCACATACTTGACGGACAGATACGCCGGGTTGCTTCTGCTATTATCACCTACAATTATTCTGCTCCACGGTACCTACAACCTACCAGTGAGGCACCTATCCTTCGCAAGGCTACCATCGGGTTCGACAGCTTCTATCGAATGTCTTGGTTTTCTGTGTCCAGGTTGTTACACTGTCTCGCTGTCTCTCCCATACGTTGCTTTATTTCTTGCGGCTCTGTTTCCCCTCCTGTTTTTTTGTACATTACATAGGCAGAATAGTTTCTACAATAGTGGGTTGGCCATATTGTTATCCCTCCACTAATGAAAACTATATATCTGGTGACACAACTGGCCATCCGACTTGTTCACGGTCCATTGCGTCGACACGAGGACACATTCCCATATGGGAATATCAGAAGACGATCCATGGTAACTCATATAGCACGAAATCAAAGAATTCCTGCTCCAAGAGCGTTTGATACTCTCCTATGAACTCATTCCCCCCGCTGCCTTTCTGCTTCTTGGATCGACCAGAACGAGGGGCGAGATATGCAAACTGGGTGGTCATGACAGATAGCGTCTTCTTGGTCAGCCTTGGGTCGGGCTAGGGTGCACGGTAAGCGTTGCTTTAAAGAGAAAAGAGTGTGGACAAACTTTGATGGCGAGCCCTACGTAGTTGGCCGGCAGTCCATATCGGAGGACGCTTTCTACGAACAAGCGCAGAACCTTGAGATGTACCAGAAGCTGGAAGGACTCTGAAAAGTTTGTCCTCGACAACCTCAACAATTCCGTCTAAAGTGGTAAGAAGTGAACACGAGCTGGGGTCGCCTCGTATGCAACCTCACCCAGAGTTCCTTCTCGGTAGTATTGGCCACCTCGAGCTCTTCTCGCTGCCGGTCTATTTGCTCTTCCGAGTATGCAAAGTCACGCACGATAAACCTGTGACGCTTTGACGCTCAGATTAACGGCCTTCCGCTACTGTTACCCGGATCGGACGCACTTGTTCTCCCTGCATTTCTGTACGAACTCGTCGTGCACTCTCTTGAATATCACGACACCGAAAAGAGTATATTCATCGTCTGAAGAGATGACACTGCTCCCGACGAGCAACGATCAGAAACGTGTTTGCATCGTGACATCACGGTGACCCACGATGACGAACGCGGAACTACCATGCTTGTCAGACGTTCATATTTCGAATTCCACTCTCTTGTTAGCGTTCTTTCGGATCAAACAAGGTGAGCAATGTGCAGGAGCGAATGCCGAGTGTGGGCGTGATCACAGAACCTTACTTTGGGACTGCCACCAGACATGTTTGAATGTATTCCGAGTCCTGTATCACGTCCTCCCTCGCTACAACATCGACAAGCGACCGCACGGAGAGATTTCCGCTGAACGCGAGGCGTCAACAATAAGATCGGCGAGCAATGCGAGGCACGGGACGCACGTCTTTTTTCGTTGCATTTGCACGAGGGTGCCCTTGACAAGGTTGTAGTTATTCAGCTTCGCCTTCATCATGTTGTCGATGGACGCCATGTCCTAAACGCATGACGAGCATGCGGCAATCGATATGAAAAAGGTGGGGTGGGGTGGGGTGGGGTGACGGGGCGTGATATTACCTTGTTGAGGACGTCGACGGTTTCCCGCAGGCCTCTCTGCACGCCGTATCTGCCTTCGTTCCATTTCCAGCCTCTGAGAACATGGTCATCGACGCTTCGCTCGTTCACGAGGATGTGCTGTGCGAGCTTTGCGGGGTCGTTATTGAGGAGATTGCGCAGGGTGTCGACAGTCTTGGCGACGGTGGAAGTGAAGAACGCGTCCTGCTTGGGGAGTTCCTCCGAGAGTGTGATGAGGGAGTCCAGGGTGCCTGTCTATGGGCATGGGGGGTGAACGAGCGGCATGAGGACGGGGGAGAAGATCCACCTTGAACGCGGGGATGGCGAACTCGGCCACGGCGGTCTGCGAGGGCCCGAGCTTGGAGGTGATTTCTGGGAGCAGACCGTCCGCATCGCCGTCGTTTGGGACGGAGACCAGCCAGGTGCTCTGATCAGACGGCATCGTCGTCCAGGTCCAAGTCCCACGGTGCGCGAAAGGCAGCTGTTTCTTCCCGACCATGTCTGTCCGACTCGGTCTCGCCAGGCTCATGTCCTCGACGTCGGCGACGGCGGCACCATATGTGCTCTCGCCGTCCAGTCTGCGCGGGCGCATTCCCTCGGGCAACGTGTCGATCCTCGATGCCACCTGGTTCATGCCCGACTCGCCTCGGAGACCTCTCCAGGAGTTTCAGGGCAAGCGCATCCCTGGCGCTCAGTTCTTGGACCTCGACGAGGCCGCGAGTCCCCACCAGCTCGGCCTGAAACACATGATGCCCTCCGAGCGGGTGTTCGCCGACACATGCGGTCCGTCCTTCATACCGCCCTGCGGTTCCTGACCGTGATCAATTCCGAGACAGAGAAATTTGGCATCCGCCCCGACTCCCACGTCGTCATGTGAGTCCTACGCCGGAACGTGTGGCCCCGAGGCGACGATATCGTAGATACGATACACACGGAGTGTTCTCCTCGCCTCGTGCCCTGTTCATGTTCAGGGCGTTCGGCCATCACAAGTCCAGCATCCTCGATGGCGGTCTACCACGTTGGGAAGCAGACGGTTTTGAAACCATCGGTGGGACGCCAGCAAAGGAGGAGCGGTCCACCTACCCCACCCCTGTCCTGGACCCGGCCGCTGTCCGCTGTGAGACTTCATTTGCGCTATCGGCCAATCGAATTCATTCTGAGAGCCGAGAGCAGCCTATGAACAGGTGGTGGCCAACTCGGTTGTGGAGCCAGCGTCAGACCCTGCCGTCCAAGTGGTGGTCGACGCACGCTCCCACGGCCGGTACGCCCTTCCCCGGTCGCTGTGTGTCCTGCCACGCCCTCATCTCGAAACACGGCAGCTTCCTGGGGAGTGACCCTGAGCCACGGCCTGGTTTGTCTTCGGGACACATACCCCACTCCTTCTCCCTTCCGTTCACACGGTTCCTTGAAACGCACACGACGCCGGATTCCTCTGTCCGGTACACAACTCTCTTATCCGAACCGGAGTTACGCAAGGCTCTCGTGGACGCCATTGGAGCAGACGAGACACGGTTGGTCTTGACGGGCAAGCGTTCGATCATCACCTCCTGTGGAAGCGGCATGACGGCCGGAGTCTTATGGCTGGGTCTGAAACGCTTGGGTGCACCCAACGTTGCACTCTACGACGAGGTGCGCACCGATCAGGCTCGACCCCGATTGGTAATGAATAAATTCGACCCGCAGTCATGGACGGGCTACGCCAGCAGGGCAGAAAGCCAGATTGAAAAATTAGCGTAAAGTTTCGAAACTATCGACGTCTGTTTCGTCGCCGTGGTCTATCCTACGTACAGTAGCATGGCTCGTACATCAGTGGAAGTGGTGATACATCATTAGTTGTTTTGCGTAAAGTCGGAAGTGGTGGCGGTGTGATACCATGTAGATGTGAACATGTCATAACGATACACATACCCGTTTGAACCGTCGAAACCCATGAGTCGCCCTGAAACCCCAAACGAACCGAAAGAAAGAGGCAAAGAATGCGGAGACGGGATGGTTCAGCATACTTCTGCGTAGCGCTCCAGCACGGTCATTAATCCATGGATGCCTTGTGCCGCCTCAATCAGCACGGGTTTCTGCGCGTCTGGCCAGGAGGACCGTGCCACAGTCGCAGAGTAATGGACCTGGATGCACGTTCAGCGTCACCGAGCGATTCACACGGAGGCCCAAGACGAGCTTACGATGACTTTGAACTCGCCCCGTCTTTGGAGGGTGGAGTGACGAATGATGCAATCCCATCTAGGTCGGAACGAAGGATCGTTTGATCGTCTGTTTGATGCGATCAAGCGGGGAAAGACTCACTGCTCCTCCAATAGGACGTTGCCCCCCATCATCTTTGCTACGGAGTACAAGCCCTTGCGGGACAAGTCGACCAGTCTCCGAGCGTCGACGCCGCCTTTGCAGAGGAACTGCTCCGTGTGCGCGACACGGGGGCCGACCCTGGTGGGCGTCGTTTTGCATAGCACGTCGTGTGTTCGAGCCGGGCCCGAACAGCTCTTGACGCTATCCTTATCGCTGCCTTGGGCGGCAATCTCGATGTTGTGTCGAGCGTGCTCGACCCGCTTGTGGAAGAGGCGGTAGAAGAGGAGGGAACAGCAGTTGACCATGTCGAGTGGGCTGGTGAGGGGCTTCAAGGGCATGAACCGAGGAAGAGGACTGGGGGCACCGGAGTCATACGACTCTGCGATTATATACGTGCGTGCCGGGTGCGGCATAGCGCACACCCGGTCTTCTTGCGCTTCCTCCCTGCGACTCATTTCAGGGTGACTCGACCGATCTAGCTTGTGAGAGAAGGCCTGCATGAGGCAGCTCCAAAATTGAGACGAATGGCGTGATGTAATATCACCACGCATCATTGAAATGCGTGATCGTTACCTCTTCCATGTTTGTCTCGCAGTCGGATCGTCCATAACGGATCTGGAATAGATACGCATGCATACGCTTTGGATGAAGTAGTGAGCCCACGAGGACGAAATACAAATACAGGAGACGGGCGGGAGAATACACACGATAAATAAGTTACGAAAAAAAGCGCTATCCTTGGAGGACGGCTATGAAAGGGGGTTGCCGCGAGGCAGGGAGTTTCCCGGATACGTATCCTGCACGTCCGACATAGTCTACCTCTACGCGATGCCGCTTTCCCTGTCGCAAGCGCGTCAACGTCCAGCTGGCGGGGTGTCAGTCGGCGGCCAGGGGATGGAGGGTGCGCCTACCCTTCCAAAAGCAAGACGTTGTAATGCTGCTTGGCAGTCTCTTGTAATAGCTGCTGCTGCGCAAATACGAGGGCGTTGGCACATTGGTCCGCGTCTGGGACGCGCTTCTTGAAGTCAAAGATGTACTTCCTGCACGTGTCGTATGCCCCGATACGCAGGATGTCGATGTCTGGGGGGAAGAGTGATTAGAAGTGGGCCGGTTCGAGATCACGGGACGACCGCCACCTGTCTCGTCGAACATGAGCACGGGCTCTACGATCTCACAGCCCACGACCTCCCAGGGCTGGTCGCGCTTCCTTCGACGGAACCACTTCATGGTGCCGGCGCAGGCCCTCGGGCGAGTGCGTGAGGGCAAGGAGGTGCGCCGCTGTTCCGCTACCGATCAGGGTTTTCTGGACACAAAGCGCCCCTTGCTTAAGTGAGCCAACGCGCACCGCCACCGTGTTCGCCGGCTGTGTGGAGACAGGTACACGGCACCGCGCCGTCCTTGGCGCGTAATCAGGATGATGTCGAGTCAGAGGTGTGCGCGTCGCCTGCCCTCGCTGCCGATGGCGTCGGGTCGTGAGCGTCGCTTTCCAGCGCCGAGACTTGCGCGGGGAAGCAGGTGCGACTGGGGAGACGGCGATGCGTCAGATGGATTTGATGATGCACCGTTCCACGCCCAGGAGCTGCGGAGGAGCATCGAGGAGCAGCCGAGTCAGACTCGGTTGTGGCGGTCCAGGCCACAGGGCATCGAGGGAGACTTTCTCCTCTGCGGGCCAGCGCGGCGTCTGCTGCGGTGCTGATCCGATGACGGCCAGAGGCAAGTCCGTTCCGATCAGCCCTCTGCTCACCTGCGGACCGTCGACATCTCCGATACGGTCAGGATGCACGAGGACGACGCAGGGTTTGGTACCACGCTTCACCGTGGTGGCGCGACTGCTCCCAGGGTCCTCCGCGCAGAGGCAGACCTGCGCCAGCCGGAATGGGAGCGACCCACCCGGGCTCGCCTCCACCGCACCTGCCTAGAGGCCGTCGACGCGCGGGGCTGTCAGCGCAACAGCCTATCATGTGTTTTCTGCCGTGGCACGTTCTCAACAGACCAACAGCACATTCCACAAACCCGACCACGTTCGACAGGGCTAGGCGCAATCCCCGCGGCCCGGGCCGTCATAGTCTACACATGTACGTATAAATCTCTCCTCGCGAATCTGTTCCTCAGAGGAATGATGCGAGACACGCCAAGACACCTCCGGCGAGACCAAAGATCGACACCATGTTCTTCCCTGCAGCACTGCTGGTGGCTGACGCGGTCGGAGATGAGGTGGTCGCACTCGACGTGACATTACTACAAGTGGTCGTCGCGTTGCCCGGAACCGTCGCGGTTGCAGACAGCGTCAGGTCCGCACACTGGCACTCCGTCAGTCTCGACATCCTGTAGCAAGTGCAAATCAAGAGCTCGCCTGATAGAGGGTGCCGTCTCCCCCGTCATAGATCACCTGGATGGTCGCATTTGCACCGTCTTGGACACCAGGCAGATCAGACGCCGAAATGTTGATCGGGAAGCAGAACATCCCCTCCCCGTTCGTCTGGAAGTACGGCACGACCAGCTGATACCCCGAGGACGAGTTGAAATCGGAAAAGGACGTCGGGTCCTGATCAAAGGAGATGATGACGCCCACTGTGCGGTAGAACAGAATCAGCTGGTCTACGTCGTGAGCAGAGCCGGAATACCCACCAGTCCACGTCGGGTGTTCGCTGTTGAGGTTGATCACCCCATTGCTGACAGGGAACGCAGTCCGATTCGACGTGACGTTTGTATATCCATCTGCGATGGTTCAGATGACGACCACTCGACACCAACACACGACTGACCGCAGAACGTCGGCTCCGTGTCCTCAACAAAGGGTCCCCTCGGTATGGGATATTGGAGCTGGAAGTGCGCACTCGCAACAGCAGCAAACACAGCAGCGAGACCGACAGAAAGATGGCGCATCGTTCGTAGCGTAGAGGTTCCTAGCCATTGGTATTTAAGCCCACACCCGCGCCCAGGTACTCGTGTGTCAGCATGCGAAAAAACAATTTCACCCGAAGATGGTCCTGTTTGGTTCCACCCTACACCACAATGTCATGCGCTTCAGGAACAGCAGCCCACGATTATCGCCCTGTATGTGCAGAGTGTGCGGGCTGAATTAACCTCATGGGAAAAGCAGAAGAGCGTCTCCGGATCGCATTCACAGACGCATTCAAGAAAGCACACCGTCATCCATGTACTAGTTCATCACAGGAATGACGGGACTCGGGCAGCGAATCCTACAGGCGTCTACCGGGGCGAACAGTCCAGAACTTTATCAGTGCACCACTATCACTCTTCCTGCTCGTGGCCGATGCGTCCAAACAGAACCTCTCCGGCACCAAGCCCCAAGATGATGGAAAGAATATATGCACCATTAAAAGTCCTGTACATTCTCGTTTTGAACGGAGCATGCACAGAAAACCAGGTGTACTTACATGACTGCCAGCATGAGCGCGTACGAGAAAGTCGATTGAACCGCATGAATTACTCCACGTGGGATGTCGTGGGTGGGTGCGAATGGCGGAACGAGCTGCCTGCGCATCTCAACGGAACCTTCCTCAGATGAGGCTTCGAGGCTGTCTCTCTTGCCACAGCCAGACCGCACCCTGCTTGACATCCTAGCCATCGTCACATCAGAGATCGCGAGCAGGGGGAGTAGGTGGTCTGCGGACTTAGCCCTCCAGCGTAATTCCCGATTGCGTCGATAGGCAGCAAGGCAACGTTCCAGTATGCAAAACAAAAACAGCCCTACGCAAGCCCCCGCGATAGCACCGCGAGATGAGGGATGCCAGGCTTTGAAGATAAGGTAATCCCCATCTCCGAAATGCAACCATGGAATCATGTTCGCTGTCATGCTACCGGACGAGTTGTCCATGTTCATGGCAATACTGGGGGTGCCCAAGTGGAACGCAGAGCAAGGTGATGTCGAGAGCCAAGGAAGTTCCTGGGTGCCGTGACTGACAAGCAGCCTGAGATATCCCAATTTAGGTATACTCAAACTGTTTGTCAGTCAGCACAGCTTTGGTGTGTTTTCTTTCAAGACGCTGCAGAGAGAATGTTCCGATTCCGGTGCAATCTCACTCACCATGGCCTATGGTTAACAGTGACGTGGGACGCGTCGGATCATGTAGGGTACCTATGCCCCTGCCCCTTGGTAACACCCATGGACTCGGGAAACCGAGCGAACCGATCCAAACCAGTCCATAGGATGACCCTGGTGAGTCAGGTGACGGTGGGATCGATGCTGATGGGAAGGGTGGGCACCTTGAGAGGCAAAATCACGATGATGCAGGGAAGAACAGAGCGGAAGGTTTGAAAAATAGGAATGGAGACGACAGGGTAGAGAGATGGATTGGGAGACACCGCAAAGGGTGACCGGCAATTGGTGGCACGATGCAGTACAAGTGTTCCGAGAACTGCGCTCCCACTTGTGCTGTTTCGTGTCACCCCAGAGAATGAACAACACACCATCAAGTGGGTCGACATGAAGGTGGAGAGAACGATAGCGAACTGCGGCATTTCCGCTCGTAAATTGCCGATTCTTATCATCAAGTCCCCTGGTACCCCGCTGACATCTGGCACGTGACGCTCCAGCTGCTGACCTCCTGCCAAATGCTCCGAACAGCACTCTACAATGCCTCGCGCGCTGCCCTCGTCCCTCGCAGGGTCGCGACACCTTCCTTACAGGCACTTTCTCGATACCAGTCCTCCAAGGCCAATGATCCACAGGCTGTCAGAGCAGCGCGCAGACTCAACGACAAGCTGCAGGAGAACTGGAAAGGCCCGGTTCTCACCTACGACCAGCTCAAGCCGAGGACTCTCAGCCCCAGCGATGTATGGCCTCATTTTTCCTGCCATTCTCCACCCTAGAGTTCCCCTTTTCCTAGGATGCCTACCTTATCGACGTCCGAGAACCCGACGAAGTGATACAGGGAAGCATTCCCTCGTCTGTGAACCTCCCGCTCTCAGTGCTTGCTGGGTCCCTGAACCTGGACAATCAAGCTTTCCGTAGCCAGCATGGCTTTGAGAAGCCAGGCAAATCCCAGGAGGTTGTTTTTTACTGCAGGAGTGGCAAAAGAAGCGCCTCCGCGTGTGATATAGCCAGGAGGAATGGCTACGACAAGTAGGTACTCCCAATCTTGCAACACACCACTGTTCTCTGAGCATCGCTGCAACGCAGTGTCATCAATTACGAGGGATCGTGGCTCGACTGGGTGTCTCGGGAGGGGGATAGCAAGGGTTCATCGGCCTAACTATCAGTTCTCCCCTCGCTACCCCATAGTACCTGATCAGTGTAGCTGATGCTCAGTATACGATGTCGACCTGATTGCGCCATGCAGCTTTGCTTCCTTCCGATCCATTCCGGGCACGTTGTGCTTGGCTATTATTTATTGACGTGCCGTTTTGGTCTTTTCGTTGTGCTGCTGCCGTTGCAATGCTTTCTCGTGGTTTGTCTAGGCTCTCACCGCAACCAGCGCTGTCGTGCACACGGGGCGCCGTGCTCCTGTCAACGGTCAGGGCTGTCTCACTCCCCGCCGACCGCTTCCCCAGGTGCTCGACCAGCGCGTCACAAGCTCACCTCTGCAGGCGCACACTAAGTACGCCCGCGCCTCATGTTAATCACAGGTGGTAACGTTCCGTCCAGAGTGCTTGCGCTGGATTTATTGGCCACTAATATGTCGTCGCAGTGAGCTTCCAATTGATCGGTATCATGCTCTCGCCGACGCAACCATGATGTCCCTGCTCGAGCGACTGGAGGACGTTTTAGAGGAGATGTCCGACAAGGGTTTCGAAGTTGACTACCACGTAGGTTGCCGGTCCGCTCTGGTCCACGAGCTTGATGCAAGTGCAACCCTGACGGACATGATCGCAGAGCGGCGTGCTGACACTCAACCTTGGTTCGAACGGGACATACGTGATCAATAAGCAGCCTCCGAACAAGCAAATTTGGCTCTCATCTCCCGTCAGGTTTGTCCAGTTCCCATGATCAGGCACCCGCTCCTCACCCTTTGTTCCTGTGGACCCTTTGGCACGCCCCCAACGTTGCTACACGACGACGCGACTACGGTTTCCACACGTGCATGGAACGCGAACTCGGTGATACCTCGTTGGCATTCGCTTCGCCAACTAAATGGATGGTCAGCGGACCCAAGCGGTATGACTACGTCCCGTCCACGGACGACTGGCGATACAGCCGGAGCGGAGAAGAATTGGGTGCTCTTTTGGAGGGGGAGCTCAGTCGTACGCTCGGACTCAAGGTGAGACTGGGACTTGCACAGGTTTCGCAAGCGGTAGAGTAGAAGTCAATACCTGTCGCTCCTGCCGACTGTCGAAGCCGCTGGCAAGACGTGTAGGTGTACATGATATAATTGCCGTGAGTACCATATGATATACTGTACGCGAATACACTCGAGGCGATGTCATGACGAAACAGTGTAAAGCTGCTGCTAGCAGAATAGACGAGAGTCAGGGTGATTGCAGATGACCCCTGTCGTGCAGTCAAGCCAGGGACTATCGGGATGCCTCAGTGGGGTCAGGGGAGTCCGGTGGATGGCATCCCTTCTACTTCACGTCTGCGTGAAAGGAACAACGAGCCCAGAAATCTGGAAGTGGTTCGGTGTGAGACTACCTATCATTAGAAGAAAGCATCATACCTATTCGCGTCCTCATAACGTTGTCGCACGCGTTGAATTTCCTCGACGAGCCCCTTCTCCTCCGCGGGGCGAGTACGGCTTTGATTTGCTGGCTTATCATGGACAACTTGTGGGAGATAAGCTGACCCATCGGGTCTCTCCTCCGCTACAGGGTCTCGAACGTGAGTGTGGCGGGTTGAGCTTGAACGCTGGTCCGAAGGTGTGTCAAAAAACATCAGCCTGTGTTGATTAAGGACGTGCAGTTCGTGGAGGAGGCTGTTTGTGTTCTTGTACTGATCTACTGTCGCTGAAGAAGGTAGTGGGGGCCCGGTCATGTCGCAAACGTCTTCTATCCAATCCTCTTCGTCGTCGCTCTCCCCGTATACACCAGCGGATCCAGGTCCTGGCCATCCTCTCAATGCACCGTCTAGCGGGGGAGGTTGTATGCGTTGTCGTTTGGAGCGGGGCTGAGACGGATCCACGGGATGCGGTAGTCTTGCGGGGCAGTCCGGAAAAAATGCAGGAGGGTCGTCGAGGGATGAGGGCGGTGGTGTCACTGGGCGCTGTCGTTTCAACATGCCTGTGGTGGTGGTGGTGAATGGTACACAATGTACATGTAGCACTTGCTAATCACAGGGGCGGTCGGACATGAAAACGTTGCGGATAACCTCTGCCACCCAACTGACTTAAACGGCCTCTTACCACCCACACGCCATGGCCGACATGGACGTCTTTGCAGCCATGGGGATATCCAGCTTCGGCAAGGCTGCCAAAAAGCGGGACCTTGATCCAGCTCGTTTCGACGTGGCGAAAAGACAAGAACCCGTTCGTATCCGCACCGGACTTGTCCCTACGCCTCGTGTTGACCGCCTGCCTCTCATCCACAGCCAAAGCAGGCCCCGGAACCAGGGTTAAGCAAGACCGCTGACGACGTTCCGGAGGTCAAGGCTAGCCCACCAGGCCTGGTACCACCACTAAAGCAATCCGTACTTTCTGACGGGCAAGAGGAAGATGCATCTGACGACAGTGCAGATGCAGGAGAAGATGAGCCCGAGTATGACCCCACTTCCCCCTCGCTTTCTGCTCTGCCTGAGTTTCCTATCACTCACGAGGCAACGCTCAAAGAGCATACCAAAGTCATCTCAGCCCTTGCATTAGACCCAAGTGGCGCGCGTGTGCTCAGCGGGTCACACGACTACGACTGCAAGCTTTGGGATTTTGGTGGGATGACTTCTAATCCAAGGTCCTTCAAGACATGGGAACCGGCGGGAAGCTACTATGTGCGTCCGCTCTTCGACCTGTTGTTGGATCAACGACGAGCTTGACACGTTCATCAGGTTAACGACCTGAAATTCTCAAACAACGGGCAGCAGTTCCTCGTAATCCCCGCCACTCTCCAACCCCGACTCTATGATCGAGACGGTGAAGAGGTGTATGTGCATTAGTTTCCTCGCGAGAACAGCGCGTAACAAACAACCCAAAGGGCAACTTTTATCAAGGGCGACATGTACATCAGAGACATGAAGCACACCGCGTATGCTTTGTCACCAAGTCGTCATGTAGTGCGATATTGATAGTACCCTTACAGCGGGCATGTTAGCGAGCTGACAGGATGTTCATGGCACCCAAGGGATCAGCAGGTCTTTATTACGAGTTCAGCCGATTCGACAATTCGGTGAGGCCACATTTACTCTTGTTCCGTGATAGACCTCAACATCTATAGAATATGGGATGTAGAAAATAAGCGCAAACAGAAAACAGTTATTGTGGTCAAGTCGAAGGAACGGGGGGCGCGGACAAAGGTCACGGCGTGTGCCTACTCTCCAGATGGAGGCATCATCGGTGGTGGTACGCCTGCGATTCTAATCCAGCACTACTTTTAAATATGACTTTCCCTGCGACAGCTTGCCACGATGGTGCGCTACACATGTGGCAGACCTCATCTAATTTTGTACGCCCAAATATGACTGTTGAAGCTGCTCACGCAAAGTCGACGGAGACTGCCTCCGTCGCGTTCTCTGTGGACGGCCGGACCATCGTCACTCGAGGTGGAGACGACACTGTTAAACGTAGGTACATTTCCATGAGTGGTCCAGTCTCGCTTGAAACATGATATCTTAGTATGGGATATTCGTGCGTTCAAGAAGCCCGTGGCGTTACATTCCGAGGCAACAACGCTTTACCCTGGAACGAATGCAGTGTTGAGCCCTGATGAAAAATACGTTCTTACAGGTGTCGGTACTTCGTCAAAAGGTGGACGGGGCCGACTTCTGTTTCTCAATCGAACGGACTTGACTGTCACCAAGGAGGTGGAGATGGAGTCCACGCCGGTAAAGGTAGTCTGGCACTCGAAGATTAACCAGATCGTTGCGGGGCTCTCGAACGGAGCGATATCAGTTCTGTACTCGCCGGAGACATCGACTCATGGGGCGAAACTCTTATTGTCAAAGGGGGCACCAAAGCGACCAACAGTGGAGGATATGTCTGATGCACTTGCAGCACCCACGATTTTGACACCTCATGCATTGCCAATGTTCAAGGATGGGGATGGAATTGTGAAAGGAACGAAGCGCAAGAGAGAAAGGGACCGACAGGATCCACGGAAGAGTCGGAGACCGGAGCTACCAGTGACCGGACCCGGCAAGGGAGGACGCGTCGGGGCCAGTGCGACGCAGCATGTTGTACAGAACTTGGTGCGGAACACGACGCGCGACGAAGATGTGAGTGATCTGGTTATCCTTGGATCCGTTGTGCACCTGCGCAAGCTGGGCTGGATGTGGTTTTCTGGGCTTCTTCATTCGCATCGCATGGCACCGCGTTACCTGAAATATTTGTCTTTCTGTGCGACATGGTTTCCATGCTGATTTGAGGCGACTAAACGGTTTTATTCGTTCGCGTTTCACTACAGCCACGAGAAGCACTCCTCAAGTATGCAGAGCTGGCAGAGACCGATCCCCAGTGGACTGCAGGTGAGCTCGTCCGTCCTCGATCACTTGCTTTGGGTCGCCCCGCATGCTGTTGCTGCGGAGTGTCAATTTCGGAAGATTACCGCGTCGGAGATTCAAAATTTGTATTGCTGTGTTTGTTTTGGCCAGCCGGCTGACGTGGCGGCCCTTCCCGCGTCTTCTTTTTTTTTTTCTCAGCATGGCGACAAAACCAACCCAAGCCCGTGTTTGCAAACGTCTCCGAAGACGAGGAGGAAGAAAAGTAGGGCGATGTGGCTGGCATGTATGTCTGTACGCCGTAGCGGTTATGTTGGCAAAGGAACGCTAGCGAGAGTGATGGGGTGTGAGTAAGTATTCAGGATGGTCCCTGCGCTGGTTTGAGATCGAACCTTAATTCCGGTCGCCTATAAAGACCCAATGGGTGGCTGCCGAATCCCCAAATCCAAAACTCCCCTCCCCCTCTCCAAACGTCACGCAGTGTGACAAAAATTGTCACGCGCCACCCATGAACGCGACCGACGCTGCTCAACACAACGCGCCCGCCGTCGGAATTGATGACAAACCCGCACCGCCCGACGTACCCGCCAACAATGGTACACGTGATAGATAGTTTATATTCAAATGTCCCCTTAGCTAACCCTAAACACAAAAAGATTTATTTCTCAACCATTCCTCCTCCCCCAGTTCTCTCCCCAACGGTCATGTCCATCCCGACGACACAACGTCCCTAGACCGCTCCACTGCTGGTACCTCTCCAATGTCCATATCTCCTTCCGATCCAGGTTCGTAGAACCAAACGTCTTCTTTGTCTAGCGTCGCTCTTATCTGAGCAGCTTCTGCCCCCACTCAACCTCCTGCTGCGACTCCACCTCCCCCAGTGCAGTCAGATGTCGCCGAAGACATCAAGATGGCAGAAACACCGGAGGGGATCGTTGAGGGAATAATTGTTTCCAACGCTCCTTCACCAGACGCCCCGGCCCCGAACGGTGCTCCTAACGGGAAAATAGTCTCTTCGGAGTCTCCGGCGATGGATGTAGATGGCGATGTGAACATGGAGCAACCGACGCGTGTTAATGGTCATTCCGAAATCACGGATGCCAAGTTGGTTGTGCACGACTCTACCACCCCATGTCGTTCTCCCAATCACCTCCCCTCCCCTCATCCTGTTGACGCGGATGTGGACGATGATGCGAGGCCTCCCCCGGCGAAGCGTGCGCGTAGGCTTTCCGATGCCGATCAGGCCTCTATTGCAAACGTGAGTGAAGCCCTAGCCCTCCAATTTTTGTGTACTGACCCTTTTGTCATTGTGGCCCCGATTTTCTCAAGACTGCTTCTCCTCCTCCAGCTACTGGCTCTTCCATTCAGATGAACGAGGAGGCCGCCTCTAGTCCTGTCCCTGCACCACCGACGTCTGTGGACTCGGCTACATTATCTGTTCAGCAACATCGATTCTGTCTTTCAACTGTGCGTTCGTTGAAAAAGATGAAGGATGCTGGGCCATTTCTCCATCCCGTTGATCCGGTTGCCTTAAATATTCCCCACTACCCGAGTATCATCAAGAACCCCATGGATCTAGGGACCATCGAGCGCAAGCTCATGTCCTCCAACCCTCAAAAACCCGACACGAATCCCAATAACCCTCGTTATAACAGCGCCGACGAGTTCATTACTGACGTTCGTCTGGTGTTCACCAATTGTCTCACATTTAATGGGCCGGATCATGCTATATCTAAAGCAGGGAAGCACGTTGAATCTGTCTTTGACAAGCAAGTAAAGAATCTGCCACCATCGCAAGTGGTATGTGAGTGTCGGTAATCGTCGTGGGACAGAGGCTAATTCGTGGCAGGTGAAACCCCCCATCAAAATCGCCACTCCACCGCCTCCGCCGCCCGCCAAGAAAGTCACCGTTGCGCCTGCTCGACGTCCATCTACCTCCGTCCCTGTCATTCGTCGCAACGACACTGAGCAAACGTCTGCACGCCCTAAGAGAGAAATCCACCCACCTCCCCCGAAGGACCTACCGTACGCCGACGCACCAAAGAAGTTGAGGAAAGTGAAAGCAGTGAAAGACGACGGGTCAGCAGAGCAACTCAAGTTTTGTGTCAAGTTGTTGGTAGAGTTGCATCGGAAGCAACATTGGACTGTCGCGCACCCGTTTTACGAGCCAGTTGGTGTGTGTTAGACATCATGCTCCTCGTTCCGTCACTTACAGCACGCCCAGACCCAGTGAAATTGGACATTCCAACGTATTTCAAGATAATAAAAAAACCAATGGACTTGTCCACTATGCGAAAGAAACTGGAGAATCACGAGTATTCGAATGCCTCCAAGTTCTTCGACGACTTCAAGTTGATGATTCGAAACTGTTTCGCTTTCAATCCCGCTGGCACACCTGTCAACCAAGCGGGCATTGAGCTACAGCGCCTCTTTGACGAGAAGTGGAAGAATTTACCGCCACTACGAGAGGCAAGTGAGGAGGAGGAGGAGGAAGACGAAGACGAATCAGAGGAGGAGCGCAACCGTGAGACCACCGTTGCGCAAGGCGACATCCTCGTTCTGATGTGTTGTCCTACACAGGTAGGATCGCAACAATGGAGGCCCAGATTGAGTCGATGCGAGGAAATTTACTGGCGCTGAAGAACCAACCCCCGAAGGAGAAGAAAAAGAAAAAGAAGGAACCCAAACCCGCCGCCTCCTCGACCTCCAAATCTGCTACCTCCCGCGCTGCTAAAGTTGCCAATCCCGGCGCCGTTAAACGAAAAGGGAAGAAGCAAGTTCCAGATGATGATACATTATCATTTGATCAGAAGAAAGATCTCAGCGAGGCGATAACAAAACTCGATGGGCAAAAACTGGAAAAGGTCATTCAAATAATCCACGAAGGCGTCCCTGAGATTCGTGATGTGGGTAGCTTCTTCACGGGTGCGCCATGTCTGACTCTATTTCCAGAGCACCGAGGAGATCGAGATTGAGATTGACCTTCTACCTGTACACGTGCTTACGAAGCTGTACAACTTCGTGTTACGGCCCTTGCGACAGCCTCCTCAGAAGCGCAGTCGTGCGACGGGGAAGGGCACAGGTACGGGTGGCCTCAAACGCAAGAGCATGGACGAAAATGTTGAGGCAGAGAAGATCCGTCAACTAGAGGAACGTATGAAGCTGTTCGACGCTCCCTCAGGTGTCACTACTGTTGCTACTCCGGCCCCCGTTCCTCGGCACGATGACAGTGATCATTCTTCTGACTCGAGTTCTGACGACAGTTCAGGGACCGAGTCCGAGTGATTTGGTGCTTGGTTGTATTTTGGTGTTGGTATTTTCACTCTACGCACAACCGGGTGGGTGGCGAGGACTCTGAGTGTGATTGGTCTCCCCCGCTCATTTTTCTCCGTAATGATGACTGTTACTTTTGATCTTTATAACCTTTTTTTTTTCCTTTTCGATTCTCCTGCTTTCATTACTCTTGTCCTCGTGCATTAGCATCCGCGTACATACATACGATCATCAAATTAAAGAGCAGCAGTGTAGTCAGCTAATTCTAGTCGTCGGTGGTGTTGTGTCTAGGACGTAGAAATGCTTCGCGTCCGAGGCAGAGACGTTCAATTCCGATGAGAGAGCACGGGTGGGTGAAAGTGCCAGCATAGATTTCGAGCAGGTATGATTATACAACCGGCGACACACGTACACGAAATCACTTGCGTTGAGAATTATGCCCTTGCCTCCATTGCTGCCAGCCCGACCTTGTGGGCGCGACAGGCGGCGCTGGATGCGGAGCACGCAAGGGTTGTGGGACAGGTTGTGACGATGGCTGGGAGTCGGGGACAGTCATCCGACTTTGAGGCAAAGTGTTTGGCGGGAGGATGGGAGCATAGCCGGGAGGCTTATGAGGACCAGAAAGGAGTGCAGAAGGGCCGTCTGCGAGGGGCGGAGGTGGTGGCGCTGATGCTGACGGCTCGGGAGGGGTGGGCGGGGGAAAGACCGATGGAGGGATGCTTGAATCTAAAGAGGTCCATCCTCCGGCGCGGAACATGGGAGCATTAGATGCTGGCAGCGGTCGTGATGCGAGTGGTGTAGCAACGGCACTGGGGTTGTCAGAGGATGCTGGCGCTTGATTCGCCGCCGCCCAGCCTGAGCGTTTAGAATCTGCCTCAGGTCTGGATGCTGTAGTTACCGCTGTCCAACCAGCGTTCCTGAATCCGGCAGGCTTTGTCTCGTTCGTAGACCCCACTCCCACTCCATTTTCGGGAGTTAACGCAGGAGTGGTGGCAGTAGCGGCAGGCCTCGCGATCTTGATGCCCTGGGCTTTGGCAAGCTTTCTGAGTTCTTTTTCTTCCCTCTTTCGTTCCTTTTCTTTGCGCTTCTCTAGCTCCCCTTGGTTGACTAAACGAGCGTTGGCCTGCATGTCTCTCAAGCGCGCCTTGTGGTGGTGAGCGTAAGAGTTGGTATGCTCGTCATACTGGGCAACATTCTGGAACTGCTTCTCGCAGAGTGTGCAATAAAACGGCCTCAGAGTGTCAGTAATTTCTGATTTGACGGCGGCACGTTTAGCCACAGTGTCCTGTCGACAATGAGGCTATCGTTGGGACAGACTCGAGCATACAAAACGACGACATACTTCTCTGGCCCTGCGCTGGTCTTGAGTTTCTTTTCGCTGGCGCTCGGAATCTAACTCGCGTCGCTGGGATACGGTGGTTTCGATCATGCGAACGTCCTGATTGATTTTTCCAAGCCCGGTCAAGTCATTTTTGATCTGGAATGGAATAGGGTCGACTCGACCTGAAGGAGCGGGTCACCGAATTAGGCTGGCACCAATAGAACCTGACCGACCATCTCCCGACAACCCGAGGGGCTGCCCCTCCGACCAACCGAGTTTTGCAAGCATTGCAAACCCCTTGTTTGTGCTCTTGATCTTAGTTTCGACGGTAATAACCTCCCTCGGAGCCGAGTGTATGTATTCGTCGTACTTGTCGATGTCAGTTGCATCCCTGGGGTGCGGGGAAGGTGTACGGGAGACAAGCGAAACGTTGTCATCCTCGCTGTCCTCGGCATTGTCACCCTGGTCTGATCTTGATCGCTGGAGGAAGAGAGGAGGGAAGAGGGCAGTACGGGATGATTTCCAGGACGCCAAGGAATATGGCAGAGTACCTTGGGATGTATGGGCTGTTCTCCCTGGGTCTGCTCTGGACGTGTCATTGGAATCGCGTGCCAGCGAGCAACACTGTCTGCAGACATGCTTGATGGTGTCGAAGCGAGTTGCGCACGTTTCACGTGACCCCTACGCGGGTCGCCAGGGCGCGTCGGACGAGCTCGTCGTCCGCTACGTCGTCCGGGATGATGAACTCGGACGATTACTTCCCCGATGACCTCGACTCTGGTATCCTCAACCAGCTCGACGTCATCGAAGCGGCACATCGTCCCAAGCCCGCCCACAACCCGCCCGCCCGTCATGCTCCTAAAAGCCATCCCGCGCCGAAACCCCCAGCCAAGCCTCCTCCAAAGCGAATCGAAAAGGAAGACTCGTTCATGGACTTTTCACTCGACATCGACGAGGCAGAGTTCCAGCGTCTGGACACCTTCATCGACGCCGCGTACAAGGCTCAAGCAGCCCCAGTCGCGGGTTCCAGTGGCGCAGCCCGTCCTTCATCCAAGGGCTCCGTCCAAACGACCCTTCTTGGTGGTGTCTGCAACCCCCCCGCCTCCACCAGCAAGGCGAGCACCGCATCACGCGGTCCGATACAGAGGTCCAAGTCAGACCATCACAATCCTTTCGGTCAGCAGGCCCCGAAAACCAAACAGTGGGACCATACCGCGTTTGCAAAGTCAGGATGGCGGAACCCGAAGCCAAAGGGGAAGGCCAATGAGGACGAACAAGACGAGGCGGTGGAGTTTGAGCAGTTTCCTGCGCCGTTCGTCCCAGGTACGTACTACGGATGCTCTCCGTTGTGTCAGGACTGACTGTGATACAGTTGGGTGCGTAACTTGGTTTTTGTCCCCTCAGGCACTCAAATTGATGTTGTCTCGTGCATGATCTTGGTCGCAAACTGAAGTCCAGTGAGTGTGCTAGCGTTAGAATCCCGTGGTTGCGCACTCATGACTTTCGCAGCCCCTCCCCATGAAGCTCAAGATAGACATGCTCGAAGTAAAACATTGGATTTATCCACTCAACCAACCCAAGCGAGATTACCAGTTCAATATCATCAAGCATTGCCTATTTGACAACACGCTCGTAGCCCTCCCAACTGGTCTAGGAAAGACTTTCATTGCTGGTGTCGTAATGCTAAACTGTGAGCTTGTGCCTACCGATTGTCGTATCAGACGTGACGCCTTTCGTTCAAGTCTACCGCTGGTTCCCCGAGGGAAAGGTCATCTTCGTCGCGCCTACGAGACCCCTGGTTGCTCAGCAGATCGACGCGTGCCATCGGACGTGTGGCATCCCAGGCAGAGACGCGGTGGAGCTGACGGGTAATAACCCACGCGCATATCGATCGCGAATGGTGCGTCTCTATATTGATGTCGTCATAGACTGCATATTGACACTTTATAGTGGGAACAGAAGCGAGTCTTTTACATGACACCACAAACACTCATTAATGACCTTACTACCGAGAATTGTGACCCACGCGATATTATTCTCGTGGTGGTCGGTTTGTAATTTTGTAAATTGCCTAGTGTGTCTTCACGAATGTTGCATATCACAGATGAAGCACACAAGGGAACAGGGGACTACGCGTATGCACAGGTCATTCGGTTTCTGATGGCGAAGAACCCCCACTTTCGAGTTCTCGCGCTTACCGCGACCCCCGGAAGTACTCCTGAGGCGGTTCAATCGATTATAGATTCTTTGCATATTAGCCGCATCGAGATCAGGGACGAAGGGAGTATTGATCTGCGAGAGTATATGCACAAGAAAGTTGGTTCCCTCTTGTTACCAATTTTAGGGTGAATGCCTCATCTTTGAACAGGAAGTCAAGCAGCATGTCATCAGGATGACGGACGACATCATTCACTTTCAACAACTTCTAAAGACAGTCATGGAGGTAAGTTAGAGGCATTCTGCGGGACCACCAGTTCATAATGTCTGTAGTCGGTAATGCAACCGCTCGTGGCCAAAGGCGTCATGGAGCCGTCGGATGTTGTCAAAATGCATCCATATCGTGCTACAGCTATTATTCAACGCATCGCAGCCCAGCGAAACAGTCCACACGTCTGGGCTATGGGGACCCTCTCCACCATATCAACCATGGCGCGAGCTATGTCGTATTTGGTATAGTTGTCCTCGGCTTCGTAATGACGCGCGGTTGATTGCCTGTTTCCTATTCTGCACGAGTAGATGGAAGCTAGTGTCACCATGTGCTTTCATGCCCTGCAAGGCTTGGTTCGCGACAAGGACGGCTCCGACTCGAGGCAAAAGAAAACCTCAAAATTCATGGTAAATCCCGCGTTTCAAAAGCTGCTGGTGGACCTTGAGGGAGGGCAGAAACGGGGATTCGCGATGCACCCAAAGATGGAAACTCTTAAAGCACTTCTAGTCCAATACTTTGGGCAAAAAATTCCCGATGGAGACGAAGAAGACATCAGTGTTAGCGATTCACGAGCTATGGTGTTCGTGACGTACCGAGAATGCGTGGATGAGATCGTCGATGTCTTGAATCAGGAATCGCCACTGCTTAGGGCAATGCGTTTTGTCGGTCAAGGGGCTGACAAACAGGGCAAAAAGGGATTCGCTCAGAAGGAGCAGTTGGAGGTATGTGATACGAGTCGACTCATGTTTTCGCACTTATCCCTAGCGGTAGGTGATTAGAAAGTTTAAAGAGGGAGAGTTCAACGTTTTGGTCTCGACATCAGTTGGGGAGGAGGGTCTTGATATTGGCGAGGTGGACATGATCGTATGTTATGACGCTCAAAAGACACCCATTCGTATGGTGTGTAATCTTTGCCTCTTCCTCGAAAAGGAATAAACTCGAGTGTTACTTTTCCTCCTACAGCTTCAGCGCGTAGGGCGAACTGGCCGCAAGCGCGATGGATGTGTACATGTCTTGCTTGCGGAGATCCGTGAAGAACTAAACTGGGACAAGGCACATGACACGTATGGCGAACTGCAAAAGTGCATTGTGCGCGGAGATCAGCTCGAACTGTACGGTGATGTACCAAGGCTGCTCCCTGATCACTTGCGGCCACAGACGCTAGAGAAACGGATGGAGATCGAGGAATATGTTCGCGAGCAGCCGGGGAAGAAAAGAACACCATTCGTAGCGGAGGATGGGGGCCCAGCCGTGAACGGAAAGAAGAGGAAAAGGAATGACAATGTGGACAGGAATATTCCCTCCGGTGCAAGTCGTGGCTTCGTCAGCGTTGCAGACTTGCTGGTCAAGGGGAAAAAGAAGAAAAAGGTCAAATCGACCGAGTTCAACGATGCGCTTGCCGACGACGACACCACAGATATGGAACTGGAGGACAATCTACTCGATTTTCGGCGTACTGTTTCCACACCCGAGTCGAGGGCTACACGCAAGAACCCATTGTCGAGATCCCGCACAACGGGCCCCGAGAAACGCAAGCTACCCACGACAGGAAAAAAGAATACATTGACACTTAACTGCCCCTCTCGGTGGGTTGACGTCGACACGGAGATGGATCAGGGTCCGTCTTGCGCCGACCGGCTTTCCACTTCCCCAGTGATCATATGCGCGTCGCGCCGACCCTCTTCAGCGTCATCTGACCGTTCTCCTTGCGACCCTAGTCTCAAACAGCCCACCAAATTAATTCGTGATGACGTGATTGAAATCACTTCCTCGTCTCCGTCCCGTGCGGCTTCCCCCGATCGAGTTTCCGCGTGCACCGTCGCTTGCTTCAAGCACAAGGGTAAAGAACGAGCAGTCTCTACACCCTCGCCAATCCTTAACTCCTCTCCCCAAGAGGCAGGTGATCAAAGTATTGCTTGGCTTCTAGACGAGGATGAGGAACCAGAGATACAGATTGTCAATTCTTCACCTGCTGCCCCAAAGACAAAGGATGGTGCCCCCCGCTCGTTGCGTTCGACGGAGAAGAGTGTCGTGGGGATGGATGACAGTACTGTCGCAAAAGGCAAGGTGAAGACTATGTTGCCTGTGCAGACAACGGTGTCGCCTTCCAAAGATAGACCGGCTTCTACGCCCCCTCGGGTCACTCGGCCTTCACCTGATCCAACTCCTGATATGCCGGAGGGGTCGTTCGCGGTGCGCCCAGCAGCCAGGCGACGAATTATCGAGACAGAAACACTGGACACTCCGGGCACTCAGCCACCTTCTCCGCTACGCCGGCTGAGGCGAAATGATACGGAGATCATTCCACGGGCATCCACGCCCCCGCTACAGCCAAAAAAGGTTGGGCGTAGACCCCTAGTCTCTATCCGACACAATCCATGGTTGGATGGCGAAGCGACACATTCGGGAGATGAGGAGAGCGCAGGATCGTCCCACTCGGAAGATGATGTAGAAGATGATTCTGACAGAGAGTTCCTGAAAGATATAGCCGACACGCAGGTCTCGCCGTCGTACGACCAAAGCCTCGTTTACCGGCAGAGTCTGTTCACGCAGGTCCCGGGGCACGGGCCAGTTTTTGCGAACAGACCTGTTCGACGGGGTGACTTTGGCCCTACGCGAGAACATTCGCGCAAACGTCCCATAGTTTCGAGTTCGCCACCGCGCGGGGACTCTGAGCCAGACGAATATGTGTATGGAAGCTTCGTGGTGGCGGATGACGCAGACCTCTCGTTCGACTTGTAGAATATCACTTGCACTAATGTCCCAGGCGAGGGAGGACTAGGATTACAGTGTACCTGAAGTCTAAAAATCACCTCTAATCAGTGCTTATATTCGGACCGAAACCGGGCCGGAAAGTCGCTGATTTTACATGACCCTCTTGACAAGATCCCACTGAGACTGAGAAATGCTCATGGATGCGTTTCAGTTGTTGTCTCGTGGCGGAACTCGTTTCGACAAACAGCGCTTCAAATCTGACGTACAGTTGTTTACAGTGAGTATGGGAGTCGGCGACCGTTTTTTTTTTCTTCTCCTACGCCCCTCTGCTACCTGCGAATTACAGAATCCCACCGCAAAACCCAAAGAATTGGTGAATGCGCCGATAACGCAGGACTCAAAGCTACCGCCCGAACTGGACTTTTTCAAATATGCTCAGGGAGGACGGGGAGCGAAACGGAAAGCGGGAAGCGCGGACCCCGCCGTGTCGAGCGCAGCTCCCCGACCCGACGGACGTCATAAGAGGCAGAGAGTAGATCATGATGAAGACAATGATGGTGACGGCGGCGACGACGACGACGGGCCAGAGAGCGATGGTTCCCAAGTGAGGGTTCGCGTGACGGCCAAAGGCACCGACGTCCCATCGGCCATCGCACACTTTGACGACTTGGTCGGCCGGTACAAGATGGCGCGTCGATTGTTGTCGAACCTCGAGGATTACCATTACGAGCACCCGACTGGTGTGCAAGCGCATGGGATACCGATTCTGCTGGAGGTGCGTTGACGGTTTGGATGTGGCTCTCCTTTTCTAGTTCCCTCCCCCTCGACAGCATCGTGATCTCGCCGCGGTTTCTCCCACTGGTACAGGCAAGACGCTTTCCTATCTACTTCCGATCATGTCGTTGTTAGGGGCCCCGGTCTCGGGTCTGAAGGGGACGCAAGGAAGCGGTGTTCGTGCGGTCGTACTCGCGCCCACGCGCGAACTGGCACACCAGATTCACAACGAATGTTTGAAGCTAGCGGTGGGACGCAAGTGGCGGGTGGTGTTGTTCAGTAAAGCTACGGCAAACACTCTCCGCGACAAGAATGTTAGAGACAAAGTTGGTGAGTTTGCATCGACTGGTCACCGTGTTGACACATGCCGAAGAAACAAAGATATCATCGTCAGTACGCCCCTGCGTCTAGTTGCATCGGTTCAGGAGGGCAATCTCGATCTAAACAAGTGCGTGGCGCTCCTCGTCGCAAACTCGGGTCCCAAATGTGGTCTAGTGTCCGTCACCTTGTATTAGACGAAGCGGATCGACTTTTGGACGATGAATTTTTGGCGCAAGTCCAGGAAGTGGTGGGTGCTTGCACTCATCCGGACATCCAAAAGGCGGTGTTCTCCGCGACGCTTCCGGCCGGAGTGGAGCAGCTGGCCATGGGAATCCTGCGCAATCCGATACGGATCGTCGTGGGCGTCAAGTGAGTGAACGGACAGGGTTGCGAACGGTGGCTCTGACATGGGGGCTAGGGACACGCCACTGCCGCTGATCAGGCAGACTCTTGTTTATGTCGCAGACGATGCCTCGAAGTTGCCGAGTCTGCTGACATATTTTGCACAGCCCTACAACCCGCCGCTGCTGATCTTTGCATCTACGCAGTCTCGGGCGACGTCGCTGGCCGAGGAGCTGACGCTCAATGGGGTGCAAAACGTTGACTGCTTACACGCGGGGATGACCAAGAAGGAGCGAGACGATGCTGTCGGACGCATGCGGCGCGGAGAGAGCTGGGTGATGGTGAGCACGGAGGTGATGGCACGGGGGATGGATTTCAAAGGGACACGGGAGGTGATCAACTACGACTTTCCGACGAGCGTGCAGAGCTACATACATCGGATCGGTGTGTGGTGGTGTCTCCAACGGGGGGAGGGCTGATCGCTTGCAGGTCGCACAGGACGGGCCGGGCGTGAGGGCAAGGCGGTGACGTATTTCACGGACGAGGATGCGCCGTACTTGAAATCGTGCGTGAGCGGTGTGTCGCTATGGCGGACGTGGCCTGAGGATGGTTCCAAGGATTGCGAATGTCATGGTTCAGTCAGGCTCGCGCGTGCCTGATTGGATCCTGAAGCTGCCGAAGCCGTCGAAGCTGAGGAAGAAGCAGATGGGGAGGGTGAAGCGGGCAGATGCTGTGAACGCGGCGCGCGAGGTCGGGCGGCGGGATGCGCTCAAGAAAAGGTGAGGCCCTGGGACGCTGGCGCGGCCTGCGCTGACGGTGTGCGCAGGGCGATGGTCGCGGGCTCGAAGAGACGGCAGGCGCGGGCCGGGTAGCCGTCGTGTGTGGTACATGGAATTTATTGCATTACCTCATCGCTGCGTCACTGTCGCGGTGTGACGGCGTCGAGGGTGAAAACGTGCCTTTTCTGGCGTGCCTCGATGCAGATCCGGCGGCCGATCTGAGCGCGACGGCCGCGTTGAAACCTCGAGGCTGCCTCGAGGTGACGATGTGAAGAGCTGGGGGTCCGCTGGCAGAGCACCTCCGTTTTGGGGCCTCCGCTCAAAAGGGGGCCCGCTGCAGCGGACACCAGCACTCCCGAACGCGCCCCGCACTCGACCCCGCCCGCCCCAGCGCGCACAATGGCACCCGCCCGCAACGCCCGCAGATCCCGCAGACTGTCCCGCAAGTCGCCGCTGCCCCGTACGTGCCCCCCGCGCGCCGCTTCCCGCCCCGTTCTTAAACACTTGCCTCTTTTGGACACAGCCGCCGATTACGACTGGCAGGGCCCCTCGCTTCCGCGCTTGCACGCGCTCCCTGATGCCGCCCTCCTCCCGCCCTCCCCCTCGGCGTGCACCTCCGCCTCCCCGCCCGCCGTCGTCACCCATCTCCCCTTCACTCCCGGCTCCTCCCACACCCGCAACCGCAAGGAGGGCCACATCCCCCGCCCCCCCAACGCCTTCATGGTCTTCCGCTCCTGGCTCTGGAACGTCGACAACCTCAAGCACATCGAGAGGGACAACCGCAACGTGTCCCGCATCGCCGGCCGCTACTGGAACGAGCTGTCAGAGGCGGAGCGCGCCCCCTTCCGGTGCATGGCCGAGGAAGCCAAGGCGCGCCACGCTCAGCTCTACCCCGAATACAGGTACTCTCCTGGCTCGCAGAGGAAGCCCAAGGTCTCTCAGCGTCGCTGCCAGCGCGTCAGCGACCTCGAAAACGAAAAGTGCAAAAAGGTGGCCGATCTCTTGCTGGGTGGCGTCACTAGCCGCGACTTGCCCAAGTATCTGGCCGAGAAGCACCCGATGATCACGCCCGAGCATGGCTACACTCCCGTCCCTGCTGCTGAGCAGCCGATGTCCTCGCACTCACGGCTCGATGCGGCCCCACAGAACGTCCGAGAGAGATCCCCAGCGCCGCCTCATCCACATTCCCAATCCGAGATGCCAAGCGGACTCCCGACGCCATTGATCCCCACCGCTTCCTCTCACTATCCTGTGTCTGTTCCCGTTCCTCAGATCACAGAGCAAAGGTTCGAGGCCACACACACGCCAGGACCGTCGGCGCGTACCCCGGCGCTCATGTATCCCGCTGACGACGTGGGGTTTATCGCCACAGATGACATCCCCTACCTCTCCCTCGATAGTTGCGACCGTCCAGTGAGTAGTCGAAATCTCGTTGCGCTCCCGATATTTACATCATCCGATAGACGGTAAAGAACCACGAAGACGACGTCTTGGAACCTTTTCCTTCTCACCTGGAGCCCGGTGCGTGCAGCGTCTTCTCTGGTGTCAAACCCGAAGCTACCTCATTCGTCAATACGTGCGTCCTCGGCGCCTACACTGCCGACGCTCTCGTCATGCCTAGCTTGTTTCCGTTCACCGACTTTGACATCGAACCTTATCCGTCGCTCGTTCCCTTGGGTTCCCCCGTGTTCACCAATCCATTCGAATCGTGCACTCTAACCGCGAACAGCTCCGCGCTGCTTGGCACCTTGGACCAGCTGTTCGGGCAGCCCATATCACCCCTTACCCCGACGAAAAACTAATAGATCGATTTAATAATGCCTGTGCTACGGACTCTTTTTCCAATTCCGTCATCTACACCAACATCATATGCTCCTCATCCACGCCTTTTTCGGCGTAAAAGAGATCTGTACCGTTATCTTGGACATATTCTCCCTAAATCTCTACTGTATCTATTACCTCGTCACAATAAAAGGCTGGCATGCTCGTACGATCCTGAGACGCGATGTCTTACGAGGTCCGTTTTGCTCTCTTACAGGTTTCTTTGCTGTCTGCCTGAACGCGTTTTATGCCAGAGGTGGTCCTGACCAGCTCCTCGATATTCAGTCGACCCGAACTCTGTTCTTCCTTCAACCAAGCGACGCAGGCATCCTTGTCGCCCTTTGGATGTTCTAGCTGCCACTCGACGATTCTGTTGAGCATGACAGCCGTCCAGGGTCCCGGTGCAGCACCAAGCACAGAAGTGACCTCGGTTCCCTGCCAGACAGGTGAGCGGAGCGTAAAGAACGAAAGAGGTTGCTCTCCCACGTTGAGCAGAGGCTTTGCATCGACCGAGTCGTCCAGACCGAGCTCTTCGACACGACTCGTGAACGCGTTGTAACGTCGTATGCATTCGTCGGCGGCTTCGCCTACGGAATGCCATCAGATCCGTCAGCACGAGCGCACCTTTCAAAGTGTCGGATCGTACCATATCCGAGCGGCGTCAGCTCGCACACCAGAGAGAAGAGCAGAGAGGAAGACCAGTGTGAGCCAGGGGTCGGCTTATGCACCCTGCCGTGCCGGAGCAGCAATCCTACGAAGCCGTTCGCCGTCATTCTGAGGAGGCATGATATCTGTCCCGCGACGTACCAATGGCGACGCGCTCCGGGGACGACGCAGAACGGATGTTCTCCAGAGAGACACCCTTGAGCACAGCAGCGGCATCGAAGAGCGCCGGAATGCCATCCAGATAATAGTTCTTGTTCCCGAGTTTCAATCCCTCTCGGATCACGGCCTCGACGAGAGGATGCACCTTCTGCTTGTGATCCCTGTAGGTGACGCCACCAAAGGAATAAAGACTAGCGCCGAGAAATAGTCGCGCCCTCACGCCTGGATCATTCAAGACACGAGAAAGAAGCGTTGGGTGAGGGCGTGTCGTAAACTTGGTGTGTTCAGGCGTTGGCGGGGAAAAGAGGAGGTCGTGGAGGATGGTGCACGCGGTGAGAGAAAGCTCTGGTGGGGCGACAGGGCCAGAAGCATTGTCGATGATCGCAGCGGGCAAACAAAAGATGGCGTGGTATAACGACAGGTCGTGGACGATCTGTATGGCACGCAGCGGTTCGACACCTTGCAAGCATGAGTCTGGACGCTCAAGGAGGACATGCTGCACGCGGACCTTTCATCATCTTGTCGAGCTCTTCGCCAATACGCTCGCGGCTAATTTTCAAAGACAGCGCGTCCTTGGAAGCACGAGTCAGCGAGGACCACAGTAAACGCTGCATCACTGGTCACATGAATGTCTCTATCTCGGGCGGCATCCTGAAGCTCAGGGGTCATCGCAAAGCCAAAGCGACTTGCGAACCTGATGCACCGGAGCACCCGCAGAGGGTCGTCGCGGAACGTTTGCAGCGGAGGTAAAGGCGTCCGGATGATGCCACTGCGCAGATCATCCAGCCCCTGCAAGCAACCTAACACCGTCAGCCCGACGCACTCAGAGTGGCCTGCCTTGCCTTTTCAGTGAGATCCTCGACCGTGCGCGTATGCACGTTGTAGAAAAGCGAATTGATCGTCAGGTCCCTCCGCAAAGCGTCCTCGAGAGGCGTTCCTAGCTTCTGCGGCGGAATCGATCAACCGGGGGGACAGCGAGCGCACGGACCCGCGACATACGATCTCGGTCGGGATGCGACTATGTTCAGAGTACTCCTCACTCCTCAAGTTCACAAAGTCCAAGTCGATGCCCAGCAGCGTCGTCCTCGCAGTCTCCAAATGCTTGGACTGGTCCGGATTGCTCTCGATCTTGGTGACCTTGCGCACGGGCACCCTCTTCTTTTCTGCCACGAACGCGACGAACCGCTCCGCAAAGGGGGCGCCCATCATGTCTGCGAGACAAATGTCCACGTCGTTGCACTCGTAGTCGAGCAGCTGTCCACAGTCGCCCAACGGATGAGAACAGGCGCAAAAGGCCACGGATCGATTGACCTTGTCGCGGACCCAACCGCCATTGATCCTGCACGCGGTGACGATGCCGTGGTCGTGCTTGAGATGTCTGGTGAACTCGTCGAGCAGGACGCAGAGCTCGTCCTCCGCACCCGACAACTCTATTTTGTCCTTGATCTGGGGGGCAATGCGCGTCGCCATGCCCCTCGTCCACCTGAAGCGATGCAGGCCAGCGCGGAGGAGCATGAAGGGCCCTCCTCCGAATTCAGGCGGCGCTTCAATTGTCCCCGCGTGTCCGCACTCGCGTTGCCGGTGCTCCACCTCGAGTCGTTTCCGCGCCGAGCTAGCAACACAACACAACTCGCCCATGGGTCGCGTATTGCTCAAGGTCCTCGTGCTCCTCCCCCTCCTTCCGTGCAGCGGCTGACTGGCGCCCGTGCAGGTCATCATCCTTGGAGACAGCGGGTACGTGGCGCAGGGTCCCTCTTTGTCGGTCGCTCACCCGACGGGGTCTGCGCAGGGTGGGCAAGACCTCGCTCATGAACCAGTATGTGAACAAGCGGTTCAGCAACCAGTACAAGGCAACCATCGGTGCGGACTTGTGGGTGTGCTTTCCGGGCCTGTGCCAGTTCAGGTCGCTCAATGCCGTCTAGCCTCACCAAGGAAGTCATGGTGGACGACCGTTTGGTCACCATGCAGGTCCGTCTACTCCCTTTTGACCGCCCCCCTTTTCTGACGGGCGCGGGCAGCTGTGGGATACGGCCGGGCAAGAGCGCTTCCAGTCTCTGGGCGTGGCCTACTACAGAGGGGCGGACTGTTGCGTGCTCGTGTATGATGTCAACAGCGCAAAGTCCTTTGAGACGCTCGATAGCTGGCGCGACGAGTTCCTTATTCAAGCGAGCCCGCATGATCCGGAGAACTTTCCCTTTGTCGTCCTGGGCAACAAGATTGACGTGGAGGAAAGCAAACGGCAGGTACGGTCTTCCCCTAGTAGCGTGCGTGTGGCACACGTCTACACGGTGTTGCAGGTCACGCAGAAGCGGGCCATGACGTGGTGCCAGTCCAAGGGCAACATCCCATACTTTGAGACCTCGGCCAAGGAGGCCATCAATGTAGAACAGGCGTTCCAGACGGTGTCCAAGAATGCGCTGCAACAAGAGGCAGAGGAGCAAATGTGCGTTGTCATCTGGTTGGCTGGCGGGCTGACCGAACGTTGGATAGGTACGTGGACTACCCGGACCCGATTCAAATCGACCGGGAGAGCACACAGAACGGGTGCAACTGTTGATCTGCACAATGGATATGTCTTATTTCTCTGTCATATTTGCGACGAGTGCCGCCGCCTGCTACCCATTTGTGATTCTGTTGAGTGTTTAATTTACTGTCTGGCCGCCGGGGTATCTTATGCCAAAGATGAAGAGATGCATCCAGAGGTACAGTGACGATACGAGACGATAAGTAGATCATGATGGGTACGAGTACAAGTGGGTGTGCCTGACAGCTCGATCGTCCTTTTACAACTCGAACGGCACTCTTGGGAGCTCTACCTTGGTGGCGGCAGCATCATCGACGAACCAATAGACCTGGCCGGGATACGCGGGGCGGACGAGGGATGCGGGAAGCTTGTATTCCTCCGCTTTGTCCAGGATGTGAGGGAGGATGTCGGCCTTGCCCTCGCCGGTGGCAACAAAGGCGACGCGCGAGGCGTGATTAAGGACGGGAAAGGTAAGCGTGATGCGCTTTGGGGGAGGCTTGGGAGAGTCTTCGAGATAGGCCACCCATCTGTCGCTTTCGGTGAGCAGCTCGTGGCCCGGGAAAAGCGAGCAGGTGTGACCGTCTGGACCGACACCGAGGAGGATGAGGTCAAAGACGGGGAAGCGAGCCGAGTCCTTTTGGGCAAACTCGCGGATGAGCTCCTTTTCATAGGCATCTGCGAGCTCCTCAAGATCGTCGAGCAGGGTGGTGTCGATGGTGTGGATGTTCTGGGGGGGAATGGGGACACGGGCATACAGCTCTGTCTCGGCGAGCTTGTGGTTCGAATCGGGGTGATCGAGAGGGACAACACGCTCATCGGCATAAAAGACCTGCCTGTGGGCGGTCAGGGCGGGAGATGCACCGAGGGCCGAGCGCACCATTTGTCCCACCTGGCGCCGGGGAGGGCGACAAGCTCGGTGAGGAGGCTCGGGAGGGAGCCGCCAGAGAGCGCGACGGTGAACTTGCCCTTTTTCTCGATGGAGTCCTTCTGCGCCTTGAGGATGAAGGCGGCGAGCGCGTGGGCGAGCGCTCCCTTGGACGGGAAGGCGTGCAGCACGGGCGGGCTCGGTGGCGGGTGCATCCTCGTCGTCGTCGTCGTCGTCGTTCAGGGGGCGCAGTGCCGGATTTATTTATTTATTTATCATCATGCCTTGCGACAAACATGCGCAAACACTATGACCCCAGCTCCGGGAAGACGCTCAGCAGGACCGCGTCCAGCACGAACACGGCCAGGTGTCGGTTGCATGCCTCCTCGCCCAGCCCGTCCACAGCCGCCTCCACCGTACCCGTCGCACCATCCCCGAGCACAACTCTGCGCGCGGCCAACGGCAGCCACTCCGCGAGCCGCTTCACCAGCTCCGCGCGGACCGCTATCTGCTCCTCCGCCGTCGGGTCGACCGGCGCCGGGCCGGGGTATCCGTTCGGGAACAGCGTCCGCTTCGAGAGCCGGACGGCGGAGAGCAAGCTCGGCACAGACAGCACACAGGTGTACAGCAGATAGCACAGCAGCCTAGCGTCACGTCAGCGCGGACACCCAGACAGCACGGCGGACGCACTTGTTCATGAACGTCTGGAACGAGCGACAGAACAGCGACACACACTGGACCAGGGCAGTCGCTGCGAGTCGGTTCTGAACGCGCAGCACTTCCGACATCATCTCCAACAGCCCCCGCGCGAGATCAGCCGGAACGACGTCCACCGTGCTCTCCGCCACCGTTTCAGACACACTCGATGGTGTGGGGGACGGACAGGGTGTCGTGGAGAGAGGTCGAGAGTTGTTCCCCGTAGCCGACCCGTACGCGAGCCGAGGGCGGGAAAACCGAGTCTGGTTGACGATGGGGATGATGTGAACGACTTGCTTGTATGCGTGTATGAGCGTAATGCACGTCCCAGACAGCTTCTGGATGGTTGAAAGCAGGGGCACGATAATGCCGGACTTGGAGGCGCGTGAAGCCGACGAGACGGACGACTGGGGTGGGGTTAGGTGTGGTGCCGGGCGAGGCACCGGGGCATACCTGCTCGGGCGACACGTCTAGGCAAGGGCCGAGCATGTCCAGTGCCGTCTTCTGCAGGAACCAGGGCTGCGTGACGAGAGGGAGGACGTCCTTGACCACGACCTTGACGAGGATCTCTTTGACAATAGACCTCTCGGCCTCTGGCGCATAGTCCTCGGCAGGAAGGCATTCCCTCAGGATGTGGTCGAACGCCTGTCGATAGTATTCTTCGTCTATGGTCCCGTCAGCGGAGACTGCCGTGTGGGGTTGCAGCTGGTGAAAGAGCTGGGGAAGCGACAGCGCACCGGCGGCGGCGTATGCTGTCGAGACTTTGGAAGCAGCCTGGCGGTAGTCCCTGTAATGCTGGGTGACGAGGGCGGGGATGTCGCTAAGGACGAGCAGCGAAAGATCTGCATCAAGGAGACGCCGCTCGAGGGCATGTATGATGTGTATCACGATGCCTGTAATCTGAGGGAGGAACTCTTTGTCGTACCGGGTGAGCTTGGTCCACCAGGTGTTCACAAAGGCCCGGAGCGCGAGCGCGATCAGGTCGTACACCTCCTCGGTCAGCTCTGGCGGGCAGGCGGGGGAGAGGAACAGCGGGGGCAAAGGAGAGCCCGGAGGAAGGTGGGGAAAGAGAAGACGCCTTGCGAGGCTCGCGGGCTGCTGGCGCGCACCGTAGGAGGCGGTGGACGCTGCCGAGCGTGTCGAGCGGTGGATGCTTGCCATCCGCGACCAGCCGAGTCCGTATGGGACCGGGACCGTATAAAACCGAGATGGCGTAAATCGCCCCGTCCTCCTCCCGCTACCATGTTTCGTTGCCGACTACCAAGACTCACCCCGCTCAACCGCGTCCGCGCACGGCCCTTTTCTGCGTCCACGGTCCAGCATGACATCGAGGTGCGTATCCCCTTGGACGGTGGCCGTCTGCTCAACCCCCCACAGCCGTCGCAGCTCACACTGACGCGCACGACGAGCCCTCGCCAGCTGCCCCCGTCCTCAAAGCTGTCCTTCGGTCGGACCTTTGTACGTACGATGTCTCACCCTCTAGATTACCTTTTGCGGCTCATTCTTGTCTCGTGCAGTCAGATCATATGCTCAGGATCCCGTGGGCCGAAAAGACCGGATGGGGTGCTCCTTCCATCGAGCCCTGTGAGCCGTGCCGCCCGTCGTGTTCATCTGTCTCCTTGATGTGTCCTAGACTCCACCGTTAACCTCTCTCCTGCCGCAACCGTTCTCCACTACGCCCAGGCACTCTTCGAGGGCATGAAGGCTTACAGGCGCACGGACGGCACCGTCACCATGTTCCGGCCAGACATGAACATGAAACGGATGAACACCAGTGCGGAGCGTTTGGCACTACCGGTCAGTCGACTCGCCATCCCCGATCCGTTGGGTTGATGGGATTATTTTCATTTAGACTTTTAACGGCGATGCGCTCATCGAATGCATTAGGCAACTCGTTTCATTAGAGCGTGATTGGATACCCACAGATCCGGGCCACAGTCTGTATGTCCGCCCTACTCTGAGTCAGTCGTCCAGCGGTCGTCCAGTCCCATCTGTACTGACGAGTCCTGCACCAAGTTGGCACCAACGGCACCCTCGGAATCCAACCGCCAACGGAAGCCCTCCTCTTCGTGATCTGCAGTCCTGCCGGTCCTTACTACCCCCAGGGTTTCAAACCGGTAGCTCTGTATGGCACCACCGACGCAGAGTACATCCGCGCCGCCCCTGGAGGTCTGTTTCTTGCATCGGGTGGCTTTTCGGAGCTGATTGCGTGTGGTGGACAGGCACGGGGGCCTTCAAGCTGGCAGCCAACTACGCACCAGGTGTTGTGGCGCAAAAGCTTGCTGCCAAAGCGGGCTATGTCCAGAATCTGTGGCTCCACGGGCCCGAACATTGGCTTACAGAGGTTGGTACGATGAACTTGTTCGTCGTGTTCCAGGGCGAGGATGGTGGTGAGTGGCACGTGGCTTCTGGTGAGCATTGCATGACCACGATCGTAGTGACCGAGCTCGTTACGCCCCCCCTTGACGGTATGATTCTTCCTGGTGTGACCCGTGACTCCGTGCTCGCGCTCGCGCGGAACCACGCGTCTGGGCAGCACCGGCTGGCCGGCCTCCCGACGCAACTCAGGGTGTCGGAACGCGGCGTGAACATGGGGGAGATCGTCGCCGCGTCCGAATCGGGACGGCTTGTCGAGCTGTTTGGGACGGGGACCGCAGCCGTTGTGTCGCCGGTGGAGAGGATTGGATACCTGGGCAGGGATGTGGTGATTCCGACCGGGGAGGATGGGATGGGCCCGCTCTCGCGCCCGCTGTGGAAGGAGCTCGTGGGCATCCAGACGGGGCAGATCCCGAGCGAGTGGAGCTTCGTGGTCGACAAGCAGTAGGGAGGGAGGGACTGGCTTAGTCATGTTGTAGTGCGGGTGTAGTCCCGATGCTAGCTCTTGCTTCTCCCAGCTGGACCCGACGCGCGCGATGCTCTACGACCCGTCCACCGCGCACCATCTCAAGCCATGGCTCGTCCGCACACTCGGCCCAATGTCTGTCTCTCTCTCGCCCCCTTCTCCCGCTGACGCCCCTCCAGCTGCGACGCCGAACCGGCCGCCCTCGCCGAATACGTCCTCGCCCTCCTCAAGCACAACCTCCCCGAGCCAGAGATGCGAAAGGAACTCTCAACCCAGCTCGAAGAGTTCCTCGAAAAAGGTGCTCCACTCCACTCCACCCCTTCCGCCACTCATCCCCGCCTCAGAGGTCCCCTCATTTATTGATACATTATTCACCGTCCTAAGAACAAAGTCGTATCTTCCCTATACCACCTCTCCCCCCCCGCCACATCCCTCTAATCCCGCTGACCCTGGCATCCCAATACCTCTCGACGGTTTATTGTCCGCCAACGCACCATCTCCCGAACGCGGCCAAAAACGTGCTCATGCGGACGACGACCGCGATGCACACCATCCCGCAAAGGGTCCTCGGTTATCTGTCGACGGCCAGTTTTCTCGCTACCCAAGCGGACGCGACACCCGTTCGACCGGCCAGTGGACACCGAGGTCCGACCGACAGAGCTCGGCCAATGGAATCGGCCCAGCCACGTTGAACGGACAGCGCATCCAGACGTATCAGCCACCAGATCAACGGAGGGGGATATGTCGGGACTACCACAGTGTGTATCCTCCCTTTTCCTGATCCCATCTCGTTCAACATGCCGACGTTTTAGATAATGGTTACTGCGCCAGGGGTGCGCTCTGCAAGTACAGTCATGGTGATGATGCCTTTGTCCCGTCACAACTGTTTGCGATGGGCACTCCCGGTGGTCCCATCCCCTTTCTACCCATGTTTCCCAACGGTGCCTTGCCGTTTGGTATGCTCGGGCCCGGCGCTGCTTACGATCCCCACGAGGCTCGTATGGACATGCGGCCCGGCGCGAACATGGTGGGCATCAACGGACGGGCTCCTCCTCGCCCTCCCCTCCTTTCCCGTACCCAGGATGACGGTTCACAGACCGCCCGGGCTTCAGGAGAACTCCCCGTGATCCAAGACTTGACGCCTCAAGTCCCCGATGACTCTGTCACCACAGGCCCGCAACCGCCGCCCCAAAAGGATGGCGCAGCATGGATGCAGAGTGCAATGTCATCTCACCAACCGGAGGCCATGGACGTGGACACAGGTGCTCCGTCATCGCATGTTCGCACCGGATCTGGGGCTGCCCGAGGTGGATTTAGAGGCGATGGTCGAGGGACTTTCTCTGGTGATGCGCAATCATTTCGCCCGGAGCGTCGGAACGATAAAACGCTCGTCGTCGAAAAGATACCAGAAGACAAGCTCTCTCTCGACGCTGTGAACAGCTGGTTCAAGCGCTTTGGCACGGTCACAAACGTCGCCATTGACGCCCCTACCGCGAAAGCGCTGGTCAGTTTTTCGGATCACAGCGAAGCGCATGCCGCTTGGAAGTCGGAGGATGCTGTTTTCGGTAACCGATTTGTCAAGGTGTTCTGGCACAGACCGATGGAAGGACGCGGCCAGAAGGGTACGCGCATGCTGGCTGCGTCCGCACCGTTGGTGGCAAATATCTCTGCGCGAGGTGCGACACCCGCCACTTCTCCCATAACAGCTTCAGCCACCACACGCAAACCGGCTGCACCCTCACATGTTGCAGCCGACCTTGCTGCAAAGCAAAAACTTTTGGAAGAGCAAATAGCAGAGCAGAAATCTCTGATGGCATCTTTAGCAACGGCTTCAGGAGAGGAAAAGAAGAACATCATGGCACGCTTGAGAAAGCTTGGAGAGGAAATGAAACCTTCCTCGTCCTCAGCTCCAGTATCAGGGGAAGCTTCGTCACATGCCACATCTACGGCACAGCAAGCTGGAAGTTCCTCGGAACATTTCAGTCAGCAAGACAAGGAAAGAGAAAGACTGGACAAGGAGCTGGATCTTCACGCCGGCACTGGTAGTGAGTCCACAGCAGAGTTGCAAGCCAAACTGGCAAAACTCAAAGAAGAGGTGCGTATTTGCGCTCATGCTTGCGACGAGAACGTTACGAATGTTTCAAGGCTGCAAGTCTGGGCATTCCGGAGAACGGAGACCACAGTCATGGTGGAGGGTCATACCGTCCTTACAGGGGTCGGGGTCGTGGATCGCGGGGCGCATTCTTTCGGGGCGCAGGAAGAGGTGCCCCCCGCGGTAGCATGAAGCTCGATAACAGGCCAAAAAAACTACTTGTGAAGGGTGTGCGAGCTGACGCTGTGCCAGCCTTGCGTGAGTGGTATGAGGTAGGAAACAGTTCCATGGTCGTCCTGGTGGTAGCACACTCAAGTATCTTTGCTGCTCTAGGTCCCAGGCCAGCTCGATTCGGTGGAGTCGGTTGGGGACGATGCGCTGCTTGTCGGTTTCCGGACAAGAGCAGCTGCCGAACAGGTTCGTAGCTTTCCTGGATTGTCTTGCTTTAGAATCTTGACAAGCCATCCAGGCTCTCGCCAAGGGCAATAATATCCCATCCGTAGGCGTAGTCCAAGTATCTTGGCCTTCTGGTCAACCGTCGCTCCCCAGCACCCAAACGCTCGTGACTGTACCTCCCCTGCCGATCGCGAAAGAGAACGGGACAGAAGATGTGCAATCCCCCTCGACGACCCAACAGGGGCATTCATCAGTTCGTCGCCAGGAAGAAGAGATTGTCGCGAGTGGATGGGGTGATGGCGGCGATGAAGATGACATGGGATTCTGATGTCAGTTGCTAATCCATCGACTCTGCTCGCACTCTCTCCCGTTCTCTATTTTTGTTTTTCTTATTCATCTTCGCTTGTACCTTTGGCACATCTCGGGGATTGCGTAACAATAAATCGCCTGAGCAAGCTGGTCACGAGTCGCCAGCGCACCCTTGTACAGCGTCGCAGTGATAATGGCGAGTTACATGAGATCATGGTACTTGGAGTAACGTAGGAAACAAGCGATTATACAAAATTATACAGGGTGATGGATACAGCTTGTGGTCTTACTAATCGCACTGTTATGTATAATAGATACAGGCTAGCTAGTCCATGTTCGATCGTGAAATCGCTAGCGGAAACGTTTCTAATAACAGCGTCCGGGGAAATTGTCCTGGCTGATCCCAAGGATCACTGTTCTCCGTCGCGGGACCAAGGGACAGATGGCGGAGAGTCAGGATCGTCCAAGTCATCTAGACTGCAGGCGTCCCATGGCCAGCTTCTGAACCGCCAGAGTCGAGCGAATCTGGCGAGTTATAAACCGGGCCATCGAAAAACGCGGTCGCGTTCAGTCGCACTTCCAGCGAGGGCATTGCAGGCCGGGACGACGCCGTCTCGCAGGACGCAGACGGCGCGCCCGGCTGACGACCTTGAGTGAGGAGGAACGATGGTCCCGCTTCGAGACCCCTCTTGTGGACGACGACGACGCCGCCGCACGACGACTGCTTCTCCTTCCCAGTTTCCTCGAACGGACGGGGAAGATCCAAGTCCTGCAGCGTGGATAGACGACCGTGTCTAGGCGCCACCGCACTTGTCGGTGCATCTTCCGCAAGTGAACCGCCGGAAACGGAACTCTCGCTGACCTGAGCCGAGGTGCTGCTCTGCAGTATACGTGGGCCGTATTCATGGGCGTTCTCATGGTGGAAGTACCTTCGAATGGAGGAGGGTTGGCCGGTCGGACTAGGGGGGTAATGAAACGCCTGGATCGTCTCTTCCGCCACGATGGGGTCTCGTCCCTGTTCAGGAGACATGATGAGCAGAGGAGAAAACTCGCAGTCTTGTCGCGACCACAGACGTGGGCGTATACTCCTTGGTAACTGGGGACCTGCCCCAGTCGTGAACGTAGCATCACCCTTAGGGTGAAGCGCCCCATCGGTACATTTTCGTTTACGTGACGTTGTTTGCCGTAGAGATGACATCAAACCAGGGAGGGCATCCGAGCGCTGGCGTGCTGGCCCCGGACGGCTTGCAAGACCGTCGTTTGTCTCCCAAGGATTCACTGAGAGGGGTGACGAAGGCAACACCGCGAGAGACGGCGTCACGAGGGGAGGGACACCTGGGCCAGGTGGACTCGGATGGTAGGGAAGTGAAAGGCTGGATGTCATCCGTCCGCTCAAGAGAGTTGGGGAGCCTACTTCGGTAGGGTCACGACGGGGGGGAGAGCGGCAAGATGCTGCACCGTCATCCATACCGACACCCATTGACGTGGACTCGGGCTTCGTTTTCTAGAAAATGCAAGGTGACACGGTGTTAGGAACATGAAGCTACGCCAGCAATACGAAGAACGACTCACGACACCGTCAGGATTCATTGAGGGATCCGGTGTCCGAAAGACGTAGGAGAGGTTTCTGGTGCTTTCATGACACTACTTGCCCCCCTTTATGAACTCCCATCCTTCAGAGTGCTTGGAGGCTGCAGAGTCGGTTAACGGTCTGTTCTACTTCTTCGCATAGCAGACAAAAACACGGTGCTGGATGGAGAACGATCACCAATACCCATGGACCCACAGGGACCCACATCGCAACCTGAAGAAAATGAAGACAAGGGTGGCGCTATCACTTTTATAATCTCTCCTTGGCAGTAAAGTCAAGGAGAACCCTGGTCGGCGTTGTTTGCCGTCCTTGCACCACCTTGTCTCTTCTTTCGGGACCGTGACATGTCCGAGTCGGTGACTTGGAATTCCTGACAGAGTATGAGAACGGTTCCTGCACGCTTACGATCCCGATAATGGTTCCAATGAACACGTGGCCTTCTGGTTTGAGTACCCGACGTGCACTAACGCCGATGCGGACTACCAGATGATTTCTAGCGACGAAGGCAAAGGAGCAGGGGTCCCTGGATATAAAATAAGGAAGCAGGGATTCCACCGTTGTCGCGCAAAGAGCGCTTCGGGAGCCAGTTATTGTCCTTGGTGTGCTACACTGATGCTTGTTGTCGATCGAGCTCAAGTTTCGAGGCAACGCTGGCGGTGCAGTTGTCTGATTAGCGCATATCTATGACTGCCATGCCAGCGGCCCCACGCGCACTAGTATTTGCTGCTGCCATGCCATCGCTTGACCCTGTGTTGCTGCACGCGAATTGACAACGAACGCATTTCGTGGCGGCGTTGCTCTTGAAACAACCGGAGGCCACGCCCCATGCCGTATGTCGGTGAGACCAGTGCCAGATAGAAAACGGTGTCCCCGTCGCCTAGCGCTGGCGAGTATGCACTGGCGAGTCAACTCACCGACCAAACAGTTCTCGCTACGGCAGAGTCGCAGTGGTAGTGGCAGCGCTGAACCCTTGGGTCCCCGGCTCGAGCTATGGAACGCTTACTAAGCTGGTTTCAGAAAACAGAAAACAATCATATCCAGCGTCGCAACGCGCCCGCTCAGCGACATTGTCCGCTCAGATCTTGATTACATGAGATATTTCGTTCGGGACCGCACGCCGCAAAGTTACAACTGGACGCTTGTTGCGTCCCAATTATTCCGTAGACTCGGACGAGCGCCATGACGCGGAACAACACTGGGTCGCTCAAACATGCAATCCGATCAACGTGTGGCGACTCGTTCTGGTACAATGATACAGAGTGCTTGCGCCAAGGGATGTCCTGATTTTACGACTCGGAGTGATCAGTAACCACGGCACCTGGCAGCCCATCAGATCGGCTGAGCTGTTCGTTTTACATGCGACAGCCGGAGATGAGTTGGAACAAAAGGAATTCACCCAACGGTCGTGGCGTACTAGTAGGATGCTCGTTAATTACTCGGCACACAAACGATGTTCCTATTGCATCGAATCAGGGTCTCAGGATGGTCGTTCGAAACGCATTCCCAGCGGAAGCGGACGCGCCCGCCGTCCCGACATTGAAGACATTGGGAACGTGTCATAGAGCGCCATGTCGTGAGGCTGTGACAAGGCACTTCAAGTTTTCGTTCACCCTGCGGAAAAATACCCTCGAGCTTCACTTACTAGACGCTGCGCGGGACGATGTCGGACAACAAACCAGCCTGACTCGGATTCTTCGTAGGCAAAAGAGTCCATTGCGATCGTGAAACCGACGTCTTGTCTGCACCGATGGCTTCTATAGTCCAGACACCACCCCCTCGGCCTTCACTTTATGCATGGGCCTTGTTCAACGGTATCGTTTCCACAACTGTTTGGGCACGGAATAAAAGGCGCTCTGGTACGGACAGCTAACTCGAGTCCTCGGTGAGTCCAACCGAAGTAGATCTTTCAGAAATTTCAGCGCAAGACCACTGGGTCTCAGACTTTGTGGCGTTCGCAAGCAAAAATAGTGCGTTCATCTCATCTTTAGGTGCGATTCCAATGCTTGAACCGACTCCGAATCACACGAAGCCCTGGAAACTGGGTTTAGTAGGATTGCACAAACACTCTAGCGGTAGCTATTAGGCCACGAAAGACCTTGATCTATGGACATTTTATCATGCTACACAATCCAAAAGAATGCGTAATATGGCGACGGGACATGGATATCTATGATCTCGGCTGGGGAGATCCTTGAGGTATATGATCGAAGCACAGATAAGTTTAGAGGCACATTGAGTGCTTGCACGAGGGTTAAGCAAAATGTGATGTGGGCAGTGCCCTGTCATGAGTGCGCGAGATGGGCCCAGCCCCGCTTAAGTTGCTTTGTACTTTAGTCAAGTTAGCCATTCTAAAGTCTCGGGAAGACCTACTTCAAAGAAAACAAACATGAGGACAGTGTTTGGCCCTAGCCGCATAAACGCTGGGGTCCAGCCTTTAAACAAAAAAGCAAGACCTTCTTCGCGGAGCGACTTCGCGAGGACTTGGACAGGACTAGCTTTCTCCGACTTGAGGCTTGACATTAGTATGAAGAGAGCTACACGAGGTATATCATCCCACCGAACTCATTATTCTTGTTCTTATGACATCAGCAGGTGAGCAAACGGCTGCCAAAAGAGTGAGTACGGAGCACACAAGTAAAGAATAACAGACTTGTGCCACAGGTTCCGGCGGCCAGGCTAGCAACAACATGCAAGAAGAAGCTGTCCTGGAATTGATATTCCACGAAAGGTACCCGATGGCGAAGTAAGGTCATTTTGAAGAAGTCGTAACTGTATGCAGCCTCAGGAAGTGCGCTCCAAGGCTTCAGGGAGACACTACGAGGTCAACTCACGATCCCACCTGTGACATCTATCATAACCATAGGTGTTACACACTACGTCTGGGGAGGGGGAAGAAGCTCACATTCATTAAAGCTGCACGCGTCTTGAGACGTATGTTTAACCCTCGCTTCACGCGTTTACAGTTTGCAAGCTCACCGCGTTGGTTCCAAGGCCCCTACCGAGACCCTTGATGCCCTCATTTGCCACGAGGCTTACAAGACCAGTCAAAGCGTTACGATACCCGTAACGCCTTTCTGGGGGTCTCAACGAGTCACTTGTCATACGCACGAGCAGAATGTCCGCAGGGTTGCCCGCAACGCCCCCCAATCCGCCAGCAACACTAGCAGCCAGAAGGAGCTTGACGGTGGATGGTTTGCTCCTTTTGGACATGCACTGCTTCATTTCCTCGTAACTTCCAATGCGGACGAGCGAGTATGTCATCTGCCGAAGCAGTGACGCGGAGAGACCAGTATAGATGCTGCGCAAGCCGTTCTCGGATAATGAAATCCGAATGGTCGCAAGCATGGACGGGCGCGACACGGACGGACCCAGGGTCTGCATACGTCTGCGTTGACATCAGCCGTGCACCGTCAACAGAACTAATGCCGCTTACACTTTCGTCAAGTCTAAAGGATGCGTAAAGCAAGCTGCCACTAGATCACCGTGAACAGTCCGGCACACGAAAATCCGGGCGAAAACTACCTACTGGAGGCGGCAACGCCTGTCACTCGGCTGTTAGCGTGATGTCACGAAGAACGAGCAGCTAGCTTACCACCAAGCCTGAGTAAAACGGGACTCAGCAATAGTACTCGAGTGGTATTCTAGGACACGCACCAGAATGGGCAAGTGGACATGTTGTATCGTGTCTTTTGCTATCTCCGCACCCGCACAGAGGCTTTTATACAAACCCAGAGTGGGCGATTGGGTTTCGGAAGCCACAGGAAGGACCGGTCTGGGATTGTCACCAGCGTTCGCAGAGCACGGGGCGCCACGAAAAGCAGATTGCAGTGTTGGCTTTGTTGCCGCGAGGTTGCTGGGTAATTACAGTACTCCAACTGGTGTCCGCGTTAAACTTGGCCGAGATGCCTCAGTCAAAGGTGGCGCAGGCACTGAAAATGAGCGTGGCTACGTAACAGAACGAATGTAACGGACAGACAGCAAAAAGCTGGGGTCAAAACGCACTCGGGTTCACAGCAACACGTGGCCACGGGGCAGCATCTCAGCAGCGACGCGCCATCCAGCGTGCAGGGTATACTCGGGAGTGAGCAGGATGGCCCGACTCACGTGAGATTACTCAAGTGCAAACATATTAGTCAGCATTTCGCCGCTCTTTGACGCCACCGCGCCCTTCCAACTTCAACTTCAACTCTCTCCATCTTGCTTCCAATCTCGCGCACAGTCGATTTCATTCCATCATGTCGCACGACAACGAAGAATTGGTCAACTACGAGGATGAGGATGACGTCGTCCCCAATGGCGTTGCTGCACCCACGAACAGCGTTGGTGCCTCCGCGACCGCGGACGGCGAGGTCGAAAAAGACAAAAAAAACTTCTCGGGGATTCACTCCACCGGCTTTAGGTCTGTTGTCGACTTTAAAAAAAATATCGTCTTCTTGTCTAACCTTTTTTCAGGGATTTCTTGTTGAAACCAGAATTGCTCCGAGCAATCAGTGACCTTGGGTTTGAACATCCTTCAGAAGGTATTTTCATCGCAGTTTCAATAGCACTGTACTTTTTATTGATTATCATCAATGATAGTTCAACAAGAATGCATCCCTCAAGCCGTGCTGGGGATGGATGTCCTCTGTCAGGCAAAGTCGGGGCACGGCAAGACCGCGGTCTTCGTCCTTGCAACGCTGCAGCAGTTGGAACCTGTGAATGGCGAAGTTTCCGTGATTGTCTTGTGCCATACCCGTGAATTGGCCTTTCAAATCAAGAACGAGTACACTCGGTTTGCCAAGTACATGCCCGACGTGCGGGTTAGCACCTTCTATGGTGGCACTCCCATACAGAAGGATGTGGAAAGTCTTCGTGACAAGAACCGGTGCCCTCACATTGTTGTAGCGACTCCTGGCCGCCTGAATGCCCTCACTCGCGACAAGATTTTGGATGCCAAGAACGTCAAACACTTCATATTGGACGAATGCGACAAAATGTTGGAACAGCTCGGTTAGTCTCCGTCCCTGCAGTTTCGGCTTCCAATCTTGGGAATATTGCGCCATCAAACAAATTACGCGTCACGCTACTCTACCACCGGTTAACGAAGGGTTTTTCTCACTGCCATACTCAACGTCACACTGCCAATGTGGGCAAGTGCCGCCGGCGCCACTTGGAATTGGTGTTGAAGTATGGTTATGGGTTCACCGCTGGGTTGTTGAGTTGCTGAAAGCGTTGCACGATGAAGAATATCGCGGTCGATCTCCGATTCCCCGCTCTCTCCGTCGACGAATCTTTACATGGGCTTTTCACAGTTCATGCTCGGCGCTTGTGCTTCCTTCTCCGTTTTTGAGTTTCTTCTTTCTCCCTCACCCCGAAATTCAATCGCGATCTAACCGTTATTCCGGCTCTTTCTTTACTGCCTAGACATGCGCAGGGACGTCCAGGAGATTTTCCGCGCGACTCCCCACCATAAGCAAGTCATGATGTTCAGCGCCACGTTGTCAAAGGAAATCCGCATCACTTGCAAAAAGTTCATGGCAAATGTAAGTTCGTGCTCAAGGGGAGAACGCGCACTCATGGAGGAATGTAGCCTCTTGAGATCTTTGTCGATGACGAAACAAAATTGACGCTGCATGGATTGCAACAACACTATGTCAAGCTCGAAGAGAATGCCAAGAACAGGAAACTCAACGACCTGCTGGATGTTTTGGAGTTCAACCAAGTAAGTGTCCAACTGTGAGGTGTCACGTGTGATGCTCATCTCTTGTTAGGTCGTTATCTTTGTCAAGTCGGTGGCACGGGCGATCGAGTTGGACAAGCTACTGGTGTCGTGCAACTTTCCCAGTATATCCATCCACTCTAGTCTCGCGCAAGAAGAACGGTGGGTCTATTGAGTGTTTTAACGCCCCTACTGACGTCGTGAATAGCATCAAACGATACACGGCCTTCAAGGCTTTCGAGAAGCGTATACTGGTTGCTACCGATATTTTTGGTCGCGGCATCGATGTTGAACGGGTCAACATCGTTGTCAATTATGACTGCCCTCTTGATGCTGACAGTTATCTTCACCGCGTTGGTCGGGCTGGGCGGTTTGGTACTAAGGGTCTTTCCATCACATTTGTGTCGAGCGAAAGTGACCAGCAAGTGATGGCTGCCATCCAATCTCGGTTCGAAGTAGCGGTACCTGAGCTACCAGACCACATTGACCCTGCTAGCTATAGTGAGTTGGTTTACTAGTGCACGCATGTTCTGCCATTCTTACCTGGTTTTCAGTGACATCGTGATCAGTTTCGTGTTGCCCCCTTATATGCATATGCATTTCATGCGTTGGCTGTAACGATGTACTTGATAGAGGCTGTTGGTTTGTGAATCGTTTACTGGCCACCACGATGTGTTGCGACGTTGAATTCGGCGCTCAATTCAGTGGCAGGAATGAGAACGGGGTTAATTTGCGAACTGGATTGCTCCCCGGTGGTATACTACATTCACGTTTTGGAGTCTACTAGGGTGTGGGAGGATCACAATTCGTTAACCGAGCATTATACCTGCCCTGCTTGCAGTGTTTTGCGCGTGGGGGAGTAACTGCATACGGCACCTTCGACTGCCCATGCAAGCCATAGGTGTACATTGTTGCTCGAGGCCCGAGCACTGGAGTACGGGCATCTTGCTTTCATCATCTCGCGGCATAGTCCATCATGCCCAAGTCTGAGCACTCGCGGTTATCCCAAAAGTCAAGCTTCGTCGAAAACGGAAGGAGGCGTGTGGGCACGTTCGGTTACGAATGATTTCTGCACGATCAACTTGTGATAGATATCATGCATGGGCACGCTCTGACTTTCTCAGGTTCCTTCCCCGCGACGTCTCTTGGAGCGTCGGAATCCAGAGTCCTGAGCGCTGTCCGGATCTAATGACCCCGTATCCTAAGAAACAGATAAATGAGGTCCGTCAATTAAGGAGGTTGGAGGCAGTACTGGGGGGAGTGCGGCACGGGTTTTATGCATCGAAAAAGGCAGTTGAACCTCGGCAACGTAGGCAGAGGTACGGCCACCAACAGTGATCCATCTGACGGTGGCGAGTTCGCCCGAGGCCTGGGAAAAGCACAGGATCAGTCGGAAGTAAGAAGATAGGGAGTGGGACGACCAGTCTCATGGTCTGGTTTGCCTTCTTGCCTTTGCCCTGCGCTGATGGCGTGAGAAACGCACTACTGACATCAAAAAGAGCTTACCCATCGATGGTGGAAAAGCCAATGGCTAGGGTACTTGGCATCATCTGCGTTCACTTCGACAGCTACACGGCATACGTCGACAATCTGGTGATGCAGGGCGAGAGTCTGGTTATCGTCTAGGGTGTTGCACCGTTGCTCGGGATGAACTTGAGACTGATACAGGATTTCATCTGACGACAGGGGAGCCAAATGGCGTTGAGCTAGGTCTGCAGAGTGCAAGGGGACTGGTGTGAACCTGCGAGATAGTTTCCGATGCCAGCGCTGAACGTCTGGTCTAAAAGGAGGGCCTTGATCGGACAAGTTCGGTGGGAGATAACATCACGAAAATCACGGAGAGAAGGCATGGACAAAATCGGATCAAAGCCGAGGCCCGAGATTGGGGGTTCGCTCAGCGGGGAACGAACGAGACGGATGCGACCGAGACGACGAGCATCGCAAAAGGCGAGTTCTGTGAAGCACGCATCTTGCTCTTGGATGAACAGGATGAACTGTGGGACCAAGGGCGGTATTAGCAACGAACGGGTATAGGAATGAAGACCTCCCTTTACGTATCGTGGTGGCCAGCCGTCGGCAGGACGGCCGGGATTGGATCTATACTGCGGGGTCGACTGACCTCTGACCTGGCGGAGTCAAGGTTGGAACCCAAACGGAGTGCCACGGACGAGGAGCAGACCTTGAGCATGCCTGTCATGCCAAAGTGCAGCACGGGCATCCTGCCCTCTCCGTCGAGCTGGATGTAAAAGCACTTGCCTGTCGGAGTTGTCGTGCTCGCGCTGGCAGTGGGTCGGGAGAGCCTTACCGTACCGAGCTGTGTCGCTTACTACGCGACCAGCGATTTCGTTTGCCTGTAGGGTGGACAAAAATAAGTGGCTGCGGAACCCGGGGTGAGGGACTCACGAAGCCGTCGCTGGTCGTCCCGGCGTACACCCGCGTGTCCTCAAAGGCGTCGACATGGTGGATCAGCTTCCCCTTTGCGATGGCTCTGACGAGCGCGGCGGCGCGCTCTACCTCTGCAGATGGTCAGCGGGCGCATACAGACACAGACAATGCGCACCCGGGAGCTCGGGCATGGGTGCTGTGATCACGTAAGATGGGACGCTTCTTAAAAGCCCTGCAGCACCGCGCATATAGTCCCCACGATGGCGTTCCTTTTCGCCCGCCCGCGCAAGCCCTGGGGGCTTACATGGCGCTCCTCCGTCTGGTTCACAACGATAGGTCCGTGTTCTCCCCGTCCACGTCGTCCACACGCTCACCGCCAGCGCAGTCGTTGGCTTTGGTCTGTCGTCGCTCGTCCCCGCTCTCTTTCCCCTAACCGCCCCCCAGGCATCACCAGCGACCTGCTCGTCTACTCCATCATCATCCCCGTCATGCCCTTCCAGCTAGAGCGTCTCGGGTACCACTCTGTCGCCGGTCTCACCGGCTGGCTTCTCTGTGCTTATGTGCGTCCCCCCCCTCCCTGCCTCCCGGCCGGCCTCACTCATCTCCTCCCAGTCCCTCGGGCTGGTCCTCTGTGCGCTTTCCGTTCCCTCCCGTCCCCTCCCCCTCACCCTTTGTCAGCCACGATACCCATCGCAATGTACGCCGAAAAGAGAGTTTCTAGACGCGCTCCCCTCATCATTGGTCTCGCCGCTCTCCTTGCCGCTCAAGTCCTCCTTATGGAAGCACCCAGCTACGCCGTCATGGTGGTTGCTCGTATCCTTCAGGGAATCAGCTCCTCCGTAGTTTGGATCGTCGGCCTCGCCCTCCTGTACGTCCTTTCTCTCTCTTTACATCCCTTCTCTCATGTTCCCAGTTGCGATACCACCCCAGAGGCAAAAATCGGCAGTCAGTTGCCCTGCTGTCTTTTTTTTTTTTACCTCATCCTCACCAGTGTCGTTGATTTAGGGCAACTTGGCATCGCGATGACCGGTCTCTCTGTTGGGTACGTCTCCGCACTTGTCGCGATCATCCCGCCTGACAGCCACAAGCCTCATGGTTGGTACCCCTGCGGGTGGCTCCTTGTACGCCCGGTTTGGCTATCGTGCTCCCTTCATTTTTGGTGAAATATGCACTGCGGTTGATCTCGCCCTCCGTCTCCTCATCGTCGAGAAAGACGTTGCCCTTCGATGGGGTTACGATCCTGCATCAGGTCAGCACATTGACATCACCAAATCACAGCCTTCTTCGCCCTATCGCTCCCCGGACGCCATCGGACCCTTTGCATCGGAACTCAATTCCGTACAGCCCACACAGAAACAAACTCCAGCTCTAGCCGATCCTGCACAGGATCAAAGTACGCTAGAACAAGCTCCACCTGCTGACAATCTGGCTCTGTCTAAAGTCCCACTCGCTCAGAAGTCGCTCCCGTTGCTATCCGTAATACGGCTCTTGGGCCAATCACCTCGTGCCCTGGTCGCATTGATCATGTCCTTGATTTACGGGTATGTTACATGACCAGCTCGTGTTCGTGTTCACAGGCCATGTCTCTTCCAGTACAGTCAACAGTATGCAGGAACCTACGCTTCCCCTTCACCTGCAAGCGGTTTGGCAATACAATTCTGAGAAGGTCGGCTTGGTATACATGGCCGGTCTTGTTCCCGCTCTGATTTGTGAGTGTCTGTTAATGGCTCATTTTGACGAGCAGAGTTCACTTTAGAGTTAGCATCGCCTCTATCAGGGTTACTCTCTGATCGGATAGGATCAGACTTTATCACACCCGTGTGCCTGCTCCTCGCTCTGCCATGGTGGATCGTTTTAATCCTGAGAAAATCGGTTGCTCTGTTTGTTGTCGCTCTCGCCTTGCAAAGTCAGCACTCTATTCTTGCGTTGATGCTCATTCTCACCCACGGGACCCGTAGCTTTCTTTGTTTCGGGGGTTGTCCCTCCAGTAACCACAGAACTAGCGACCGTTTCTCGGGGCATACCGGGTGTTGGATGCAAGTCTTCTCAGCGTTCTCGTATTCGTTGACTGAATATGTCGTATGTCAGATGCCCACGTGTACGGGGCCTTCAACTTGGCGTTTGGTATCGGGACTGCTGGTGAGAATTTCTTGTATTTATGTACATCGGCGTCGCGTTGACCCCGATCAGTGGGCCCTATAATTGGTGGTCAGGTTCGTGCTCGCTCAGTATTCTGAGAGTGAGACTGGACGTTCTGCTACAGATTTATGGCCGTATAAGACATGGTTGGACTGCCGTGTGTTGCATAACGGCCTCGCTCATCATAATATGCGTCATGCTTTCATTTTGCTATACCGGTGAACAGCCTCTGTTGACGAAGATGATGCGGCAGCAAAGCTGGTCACAAGCATCACTAGAGATGCAGCCCTCCGACAAACGGTCCAAGGTGGAGGGTGCCGAGACGCCCACGCCTACGCCCAGCGAGACGCACTCGATTTCATGATGATTTTTGGACATTTGTGCATAGCTTATACCACTTGACGTACGTAGTCTATCTCGCGACGGTCGCGCGCCCTAGTGTTATTATCGTATTGCTGCGGTATGGACTCATGAGAAATCGAACTTGAACTTGTGGGAGACCTTTTTGCCATCACTGCTATTACCATCAAGTACAACGTTTGGTCGACGCATTTTTTCTTCGACCTGGTTGCCGTCCCGCACAACTGGCATGGACTCTCGGTCGAACACTGGGCCGTCGTCTTCTGAGCCCACCTTGACAGCCTACCACCAGGGAGCAACCGGCAACGTCGGCGTCACCGCTCCTCCGTTCGCCCCCTCCAGTCCTGACGCTTGGACGCCCGGCTCACGCCTGGATACCCAAAGCCGAAACAACCTCAGGCAGGCCTCTGTCGCGCTCGACACTGCGTACGAGCGAATCACCTCTCTCAGGAATAGCATCAACAACATGTTGAACCGCAACCCACCGGAGGCTACAGGGACAGAGGCCCCGACGGTCGGAACGGGCACCAGCGCTGCCCAACCCTCCCTCAGCCACGACCCCAGCATCGGCCCGCCACATTCTGCACTCGTGCTCTCGAGCGAACAAGTGGTGGAGGAGCTCAACCTGAGGGCTGCGAGGCTGCGCTCGCTCATATCTCCCTCCGCTCGACAAAGGCTCGAGGAATTTGAATCTGGCGGCAGAAATAACACGAGGAGGGAGTCCGTACGGGATAGGTTTCCTCAGAGCGGCCGTCCGAGGCTTGACAGAGGCGATGTTCATTCTACCCCACCCCGACCCCGCACGCCCCCCATGCCGGATCTCGTCCTACCACGCGCTCGAGAACCTGTTGATCCGCGCGTTTCCCAGAGGCAAGATCTTCAGAGCGCCAATCGAGACGATTCAAGTACCATGATTGGGAGACGTGTAGCTGCACGCGTGAACGCGTCCGACAGCCCCGCCAGTCTCTCGTCACGTCTGTCGCTCTCACAGATTGAGCAGCGGTTGCAAGCACAGACAGCACAAATTGCACGGGAACTGGAGAACATGACGGATCGTTTAGCCGCTCAGAGGTCCAGAAGGGCCGATTTGGTGGCTTCTTCGGGTGTGCGCAGCGATGCCGCACATGACAATAGGCTATCTACTCCATCACAGGTTGGGCCAATCACCGCTGGCGGCGACACGAGGTCGGTGCCTAGCCCTCCGACAGGCGGGCGTCCCCTTAGGCCAGCTCGCGAAGTCACTGTTGTGGATAACACCACTCGCATTGTCCTTCCACAACCGATATCACGTACATCGTCCGACGGCACACCTATTGACGAGCTCCCGACACCTGCCCGCCGCAGCCTCTCTGCGGCCTTTAGGGAGCATATTGCAACGTACCGGGACCAGGTTGGAAGTATATCTCAGGACACCCCTCGCAACCTTGCAAGTGCACCCGAGGTGCGGGGTACGCTGGTCAACCTGCTCGCGCGGGACCGGGATGATCAGCTCTTATCCGCCCGTCAAGCCGAACAAATCCGATCCGGCACTGACGCTAGTCGGAGGGATGATCCGTCTATCCGCTCTAATCCCTCTTCTCCAGCGGGACAGGGTAGACGGCGAAGAGGTTGGAGTGAGCTTCTTTCAAGGATGGCATACCGTTTCATAACTGACGTACGACACAGCCCGACTCAATGCTGATGGTGATGAAATAGACTCTGATGAGGATGACAACGTGTCACCGCACACCCGTCGCCTGCGGATGCGCTTTGCCTATGGTACTGGAGACGTGGACCAACCGGCAACGCGGTCCCATACGGTCACCATCGAGGATATTCTCTGGCGGACCTCTGGAAGTGACAGTGAAGCGGATGCACTCTCCCCAGATTCGACTGACAGCTGTCCATCGCTTTTCCATGGCTCGCCACCTCGGCCCCCGGTCCGCCACCCACACCCACTCCCAACTCCAGCGGAAGACATGCTGATATACCCAACTACCAAATCACTTCAACTCCCACAGGTGGTCTGTGTGTCAAAATATGCCAGCCTTGCTGGCCGGTGATCCACTCCGTCCTCGTAGTATGTAATCGCCATCTTGGCGCTAGACGTTGGTTATATAACTTGGGTTGATCTTTCTTCTCTATTCACTTTGCGCTGCACAACCTTGGGGGGCATCACGCCGTTCTTGTTTACTTATTCGTAAATTAGTCAGCGCTCCCTTATACTGTGCAGAAGCGTCGAAACGCAACCGTTTTGCTTATCTCTGGCTCCTTTTCCGTTCACTCGTGTGCTGTTTTTCTTTTGGTCGTCGTGGCGATCGTGGATGAGACGGGCACTTCATTTTGTAAGAGCGACTCTTGTTTGGGGCAACGAAGCGGTGGTTTGACACGCAACAGTAGGAACTACCATCTGGCGAACCGGAGCGTCGCTATCCCCTGCACCGCAAAGGGCTGTTGAAAGGTGTCAGACATACGTCATGCTCACACACTCGGGTCATTTCTCTTGCTGCACTAACGCGGTTTTCCGAACCCTTTCGGTCGGTGCACCTGCTTCGCTGGCAATCGACGATGCTAGCGCTCATTATTCATGGTGGCAGCAACGACCGCTGCATGCACATGTAGATTATTATTACTCTAGACACACACAAAAAAAGCGACACCGACGTTCATCAGTGCCACACGGCTACGACTGCGCAGGGGAGGGCATCGCCTGATACGTCCCATAATAATTGGGTTGATACAACCCGGGGCTGTAACCTGCGGCACCCGGCTGTCCCGCGACCGTAGCCCTCATATGCGGAGGAAGCGTTGAAGCCACATATCCCGTCGCGCCTGTACCGGCGGGTGCCGCCCACGCTCCGCCCGTGGTTGGTGGGTACGGTTTCCCACCAGGCGTGGCCGCTACAACCGTATTTGCCACCGCGCGCTGACCCGGCGTGGCCGCACTGAAGAATCCAGCATAGGACGTCGGCATCGTACTCGGTGCCGTTACTGCGGGGGTTGCAGCAGCTGCGCTTGGTTGCGGCGTCCCCTTGCGGGACCCACCTGCAGGCGCGTTGGATTGTGCCTGGGGATTATATTGGTACCAAGAAGAGTACGCGTACTGCTGCTGTCCTCCCGTCCCATATGGCTGACTAGCATAGTATTGCGACGTGGCTTGCGTTTGGGCGGTCGCTTGGGCGTACGCAGTGGGATAGTAGGGTGTCGGCTGACCAGGTTTGTACTGATAGCCTGTCCGATAGGGCGTCGCATAGTTGTACGGGTAGCCGGGGTAAGCCTGGGCTGTGGTCGTTGCTGTGGTAGCAGTGACTTGCGCAGGTTGCGTTGGCGTTGGCGTCTGAGCTGGTGGCGCTGCTGGGATTGCAGTCGCAGTCGACTTGATGTACAGGGTAGAGTCATCCCGGAGGGCCGTTGGGTGCTCTGCGGGGAGCGTCCCTTGCCAGCCCTGAGCGGGTGCTATGGGCAGAGTCCGTTGGAGCTTATGAAGGATAGATGGTGGTGGGATGAGAGGTGCGTTTTCGGAGATGCAGGACCGCGGCCGGAGAGAGGCGAGGAGACAAAGAGAATCGAGAATACTCTGGGCTAAAGAGTATGGTTGAGCAGGTGACCAAGGGTATACGGCAGGGTAGCGCAACTGACCGGTATCCCATTCTTCTGAACTTTGTTCGACTGGGCAAAACTCTCCGGGCTGTGACAGCCTTCTATTCTGAAGTTCTTCCAATCTTTTGAGTGCTTTTGCGTTTCGCTCCAACAATTCATGCACCGCAGCTTCAAGTTCCAGGCTTCCCAAGGCTTGCTTGAGCAGGGTTATCTGCTCTGCTGAGAAAAGCCCCTCCAAGGGCTGTTCATCATCGAGCACGCTGTTCTCATCAAACTTGTCGACGCCGTTGAGCTGAGGAGCCTCTATGACATCGTCTGGAGGGTGATGCGGGATCGTCGTGTGCTCGTCTGAGCACCTCTTCTTTCTCTCTTCCCATCTCCAGAAAAGCTCACCCATGGCAGACCGCCCAATCTCGACACCATCTTGTTCGAATACGGGGGCAAAGGTGGCATACGGACCATAGTCTAGGAACGCGCCACAGCTTATGCGACGAGGCCCGGGAAGCTTCGATTTATACTCTGGAGGCTTCTTGGGAACGTAGGACGCCAGGGTGACGGGAGAGGAGTCTGTCGGATTTGGTTCAGCTGATGCGGGAGTAGAAGGGGAAGGCAGTATGGCAACAAGCTCGGCATTCGCGGTCGACAGGTCTCTCAAGGGCCTACCATCGGAGAGGGCAAGATCAGAGCTGAGGGAAGACCACCAAGTCCCAAAAGGTAAACGCTGCATAAGAGCATATTTTTTGGCGTAATGGGAACCGGTATGCTTTTCTGGGGGAGGCGGTTTGGGTTCGGATGTGGAGTCGGGAAAGTCGAGAAGGGAAGCAACGTCGAGGGGAAGGGGGACGGAGTGGAAAGAGGCTTGGTCGAGGAGGGACGAGGCAAGATTGCAAAAACGGAGTTGCTGTGCGGCAGGAGACGAGGGGCGCGATCTCGGATGGTAGGATGCTGGAAATAGGTTTTGAACCGCGGCCTAAGAGTGGTGATGTTTAAACGGAGAAATGAAAAGGGGGAGGAGACTCACGCGTAGGACACGGAGGGGATGCTGAGAGGACTCCCTGAGCAGGGCACGGAGCGAGAACGAGCCGGACAATGACTGTGAGGTGGAAGGCTCGGAGAGGTCGGAGGAGGGAAGAGGGAAGACGCGGTCGAGCAACGCCTGGGAGTCGATGCTATGGGAGAGTAGGTAGACGCTGGAGCGGGAGACGGGGGGACTTACAGCTCGAGAATGTCGAGGATGTGCTGTGCGTCGGAGGGGCGAACTGGGACATCGGCGGCGAGCTGGAGGGTTTGAGGCTTGGGGGCGGGGAGAGCATCCTCGTTCTCGTTCTCGTCCTTGACGGGGCGGGGCTGCTTTGGCTGGGGGGGATCGTCGCTGTCGTGTAGAGAGGGGCGTTTGCGTTTCTTCGTGGCGGGCTTTGATTTTGCGGGGGGTGCGGGATCGCTCTGGCTCTGTGCGTGCGTCGCTGAACTTCGCGTTGCGCGGGCCATGGCCGACAGAATGACGATTTACCGAAACGGTAGCCCGGCGACGCGCATCGTATTTCAATCGGAGTCCGTAATTTCACCCCCAGACACCCCAGCCGACGATGCCGTCCTCTCCGTCCCCGATGGCGTCCACTCTCTGGAGGGCCCAGCTGCGCTCTGCACCCGCCAATGGACACGCCGCGTTCGTCCCCCCCGTCCGCAAGGTCGTCCTCGAGTTTTGCCAGCACGGCCCCTCCTCCGCTAACACACGCATCTTCATCAAAAACGACATCCAACGCGTCGCCCGCGAGCATCCGCACGTCGAGTTCGTGGTCAAGCAGCGGAACGGCCACGAGCCCATCGCCCGCGGGTTCTATGGTGCGTGCCCCGCCCTGTCGCTTGCACGGCTGCGGCTGACCCCCCTGCCAGTGAACGGACGCGACAAGGTGGTACCGCTCCCGCGGCTGGAGGTGAACGGAATAGAGAGAAAGGTGCAGCTGATATTGGAGTCTTCTGGGGCCAAGATCAAGCCGTTGAAAAAAGGACGGATAGTGGAGAGCATGAGCGAGTCAGTCCGGGGCATCTGGAGCGGGCTGCACGTCGACACGCCGTACACACTCTGAGTAGCTGAGACGAGACTGTCCATGTCAGAAAACACGCCGTTGCCTGCAGGCACCCCCTTCTTATCTCGTCCCTTCCTCCGCCTTGCCTCGTCCCCCCATCATGTCCCAGGTCTGTCTCTCCCTCTCGTCCCCTTCCGCTCCCTCACGCTCTCTGCAGTACGACCAAGTGTTCGCGGATTGGCTCGAAACGGACACGATCGTCAACGTACGTGCGCGCCTTGTCTGCCCCATGCAGTCCCTCCAATTCCATGCTCACAGTTCGAACTTTCTCCGGCCACCACCCTCAGTGATCTCCCCGTGAGCACCCACAGCGATGACGACACGACCCACCGCTAATTTCGACCATCGCCGCCAGCATCCCATTCCCGAACATGACGAGTACCACGCCATGCCCCACAGTCTCAGACACGTCCTCGTCTGTCTCCCTCTTCTCTCCCATACCCCGCTCCTCATCCTTTTTCTTTGCTCAGACCCCTCCGTCTCCTGAACCTGCCACCCGTCCCCGAAGTATCCTCCTCGAGCCTGTCCACCCCAACATGCTCCAGACTCCTTCCCCCTACTCGAGACATCGGTGGTCGGCCTTGCCAGATCCTCCCAGTGGCGGCGTCTACCGCGCCCGACAAAGCGTGTCGTCCATCGGCTCTTGCTCAACCGTCCACACGCGTTCAGCCCCTCCCGTCAAGTCGATCCTTACCCGCCATGATTCTGGCATCTCCATGGCCACAAAGTCCACACGGAGGAGAAAAAAGCGCTCCCCACCTTCCGTCAAATTCGTCGACGCACCAACAGTTCACTACGACGATGGCGTGTATTATAATCCTCCTTCACCGCGTTCCCCTCCTTCTTCCCCATCGGGCCCTCAAAGGACGCGCTGGTTCACCAAGTGGTGGAAGAAATCTGCTACTCCCCCACCACGACCTCCCATATCCGGCCCTTATCACATATCTTACACCGCGTCGCTCGTCGACGTCCGTACGACGAGTACGCCAAAACCAAAACTCGGCAGGCTAAAACAGCTCTGGCATCGACTGACCAGTGTAATCAATTGATCTCCGGGCGAGCATTACCCGTCTTTCGTTCTATGCCCACTCGTCCACATCATACTCGGCTTTTGCTTTTACTTGGTCGCTTATTCGTACTTGTTCTTGCGCGGCCTTCAATTCCCGACCCACCGCGACGGCCTCCAGGTCTTCCGAGGAGCCACATTTTCGCTCGCCCGTTACACGCATGCGTTTCATGACGGCAATTACGCACCGATCGATTCGGTGGCCCATTGCACGCTGTGCGTGCCACGCTAGACCTATCTCACCGCACTGCATATCCCGTATGTATCTCTAGTCGTATTGCACTCACATCGCAGTCCATCATTCCACTCATTGACCGCGTACGTCAGAACTCATGTATCCAGATTTGATAGGTAGTAGGAATAGTAGGGATTCAAGCGGGAACGTCTGCTCTTCGTGCTTTCTCCGCATCCCACCGTGCACGTATGAGTATCGCACCTTCCGCTCTGGACCGGACAAGCGGTGGGAAGAGCTGTGTCTGTGCAGCTTGCAGATATGGTGGCAGCATTGCGTCGTTTCGAATGACCTAGAATACGTCGGGAGGTGAACCACACATGAGAATGTGGACGGGTCTTGTGAAGGAGTTGTGTGGGCTTACGGAGCCAATGGCAAGGAAAAACGAAAACGTCGCCGCGCTGCTGAGCATGTACTGAGAGAGCGTCGCTAGAGATCCTCTGGGCCCGGCGCCGCCCCTTTCGGTGGGCAGCGAACAAGTCCGTGTTCAGTCGTGGGTTGGGGCGACCTGGCAAGCGAGCCTCACCTGAGGATGGTGTATGAACCAAAGATGAAGCCGATGGTAAGACCGACGCCTCCACCCATGAGGGCACCCATTCTGGTCAACACACATGAGCGCGTTCGGCCCGAAGACATCACGGGCGGGGAAGGACGTACTTTACTGTGCATTCCGACACCTCTAGTCAGAAATGTTGCAGTTTCGCACTTTGATTGTGGTCCTACTTACATTTCTGCCAGACGGACGGCTCTTGTGCGCGGGGGGCTCGTGCCGCCATGATGACGAAAAGAGGTCAGACGAGGTAAGTTGGTTGGCGAGAAAAGTCAGTCAAGTCCGACGGCCGCTCGATTCATGTCTCAACACTCGCCCTCGTTTCCCAGTGCTCGGCAGGCCCAAATCAGTCAGTCTTCCACACGTTCTCTTTGCATATCACCGACTCATGGTGCTGCAGTCAGAGCGAACCAGAGAGACTTGTTCCATGTCTTGTCGTTCAAGGAACAAACCGAGAGCGTGCTCCGCTCCTGGCTTGGTGAGTGATTGTCTCCCATGCTTGCACATCCTCCACTCACTTGTTAGGAACGAGATGGCTTTCAAGGTGGGACAAGGAGATCGACCTCCTTCTCAAGCTGCTCTATTATGGCTTGACGATCGGTCGAGGTTCGGATCACAGATGTATCCTTCAAACCATTTCGCCTTGCTGACGTCGCCTTGAAGCCGTGCAGACCTTGGGAGAAGAGTACACCAACATCTGGCAGCATTCCGCATTCAGTGACAGATTGCCTTCCAGAGCTTCGCGGCTGGCGCTCATTCTTCTTCCAACCCTACCCCCGTATATTCTCGCGAGATGGGGTTCTCATCTCAGTTCCTTGTCCCCACGAGCAGCAAGCATTCTCCGTGTGCTGCCCACATGCCTTGAGATGGCCACGGAGGTCAACCTTGCCATGTTCTATCTCCGGGGCACATATTATGATCTGTCCAAACGGATCCTGGGCATCCGGCATGTAACTATTTCCCCGTTCATTCTATCGGTGAAGGGATACTTAAGGGCATTTTCAGATCTCGTCTACGCCGGAGAACCCACACATACGCCCGCCCTCGTATTCTCTACTTGGAATCCTCATCTTCATTCGCCTCCTCTACCGGCTCATACGTTACTTGCGCTCCCGTGCCCAAAGCGTCGGCGAAAGATCGCATGGAAAACGGACCCTCGACGGGACGCGGGAGATGTTTATTGATGACCGACTCGTGAGCACCATGCTCGAACACGTCACTCCAGAGGATGTGCTCGTGAAGCCTGCGGAGGAGGACGAGAACACCGTGTTGGACATCAGCTCGATACCTGCTCGAGCAAGGGCTAGTCGGACGTGTACGCTTTGCTTGGAGGAGAGGACTGACAGCTGTGCAACGGAATGCGGACATTTGTTCTGCTGGCGTTGCGTTGTAGGATGGGGGAGAGAGAAGGCAGAGTGCCCGCTGTGTAGGCAGGGGCTGAACTTGACCCGGCTGTTGCCCATCTACAACCTCTGATCGGAGACGCGCATCGTCTAGTATCGACAACAATCAAGATAATAGTGTACAGCAGTACAAAAGGTAGTGCGGTAAAATTTTACACGAAGCTATCATACCACTTGTTGGATAAGAGTGATATTGTCGCCTTTGAGCAGGATACGGCCTGGAGACGAGTCAACAGTGGCAGGCGGTGAGAGACGAACAAGGCCGCACCGAGTTCCCTCCGTGGTTTCGCGTCCTTGACGTACACCTCAGCCGCCTCGTCCATGACGATATTCATGAATTCGTCGAAGCCCTGGGAAAAAAGATCAGCGGAAGAATCCAAAGAGCGTCACAGAGGAAAAGAAACGCGAGAGGGATGAACCCATCGCCTTTGCAAGAGACGATTTAATGCTGGAAGTGCACTGGCGATGAATCGGATGGACGTACAATGATGCGCCCTTCGATTCGCATCTCGATGTTATCGAACAGCCATATCACGACCTTTGTTCGCTGTAGATGCGCGTCGTCAGCGATGATATGGCGCAGAGAGTGCAGAACGTGACCTGCTGCAAGTTTTTGAAGATCACATTCTGGGTGGGTTCGTCAGCGAGAGAAACCAAGCGAGCAGGCCCGGGCATACGATGGGTTGCACCATCACGCGCTGTTGACGTCCCGACATGGCTGGCGAGCGTTCTCTTGGATGGTGGTGTCGACCGACGTGCGCGACAGCGAGACTGATTCCCGCTGATTATCCAATCCGTTCCCATCCCATCCGGAAATCGACGCGTCTGCTCTCTTTCACGACCACATCATGGAGGTAAACCACGCCCGCGTGCGCGACGGCTCCCAGCATCGCTGACCGTGTCCACGCAGGCGTTCAGTCCCTCCAACTCCTCCACCGCAGCCGCGGTCACCTTTATCACGTTTGTCCAAGACCTCAAGCGAAAGACCAAGACATGGGGTCCCATGATAGAGCTCTGCGCCAACGGAGAGAAGACCCTCGAACGTTTCCGATACCAATTCCCGGATGACTGGCTCTATAGCGACCAGCTCAGAGGAGAATGGAGCGCATACAATGAGATCCTCAAGCGTAAGAATGATTCCATTCAGGAGCAGCTCGGTAAGACGTTTCCTGGCATTCTCTTCCTCGTCCCACGTTGATATTCTGTCACAGCCGGGCTCCAGCTCAAGATTGTCGCAGAGGACAGGATCATAGAGAACAAGATCAATGATATTCTCGCAGAATGGGAGCAGACGCGTCCAGTGCAAGGGAGCCTGCGTGCCGATACCGCCATGAATACCATCAACGTTTTCGAAGGCAAGCTAAACAGAGTCAAGGAGGAATACGACCTTGTATGCAGAGCCAAGGAAGCACTTGACCTCGAGTTGACGCGTCATACGCGCTTGGAACCAGTGTTTGAGGAATTAAAAGACCTCAAGGCCGTCTGGACGGCACTGTCGGGCGTCTGGAGTCAGATTGGAGAGCTGAGAGAAATGTCGTGGGCGACTGTACAACCGAGGAAGTTGAGGCAACAAATTGACGGGCTCTTATCATCCACCAAGGACATGCCGACGCGCATGCGACAGTATGCAGCATTCGAATACGTCCAGGATGTTCTTAGAGGACTGTTAAAGTCGAACGCAACCATCTCCGACTTGAAATCTGAGGCTCTGAAGGATAGACACTGGAAGCAGCTGTTCAAAGTCCTGCGACTGGCTGCCCAAATCAGTCTCCCTGTGTAAGTGACTCGCTCTTTTGTTTTTGACGTTTCTTAATGCGCTCACGCAGCATGACGTTGGGAAACGTCTACGACCTGGACTTGAAAAAAAATGAATCTCTTATACGTGAAGTCATCGTACAAGCTCAGGGCGAGGTATGACATGTCCTGGTTCTGTTACCTACTTTGTTTTGACGTCATGCCTAGATGGCTCTTGAGGAGTATATCAAGCAAGTCAAGGAAACCTGGACTAATTACACTCTAGACCTAGTGAACTACCAAAATAAATGTCGGCTTATTAGGTGCGAACTAGTTTCGTACAGCTCGCTCGTAACATGTCGTTCATGTTCCAAATCAGAGGCTGGGATGATCTGTTCAGCAAATGCAGCGAGAATCTGAATTCGATGACGGCGATGAAGCTTTCCCCCTACTACAAAGGTACGTGAAATACGGAGAGCAAATTTCACCGATTGATTCCTTGCTCTCAGTCTTCGAAGAAGAGGTATTGTTTCAGACAAGGCATTGTCTCTTGTGCTAATGGTATAAAAGGCCGGCTCATGGGAAGAGAAATTGAATAGGATTCATGTTTTGTTTGGTAAGATAGGCACGCTTGTTCTTCGTCTAACGTTTTCTTAACTTTATGGAAGATGTTTGGATTGACGTTCAGCGTCAGTGGGTGTATTTGGAGGGCATATTTTCCGGGAGCGCAGACATCAAGCATCTCCTTCCTGTGGAGAGTGCCCGCTTCCAAAACATCAATGCTGAATTCTTGACCGTCATGAAGAAGGTGTACAAATCGCCATTTGTTGTCGATGTCATGAATATCCAAGGAATACAAAAGAGCTTGGAGCGTCTCGCTGACCTATTGAACAAAATTCAAAAGGCCCTTGGCGAATACCTTGAGCGTGAGCGATCGTCATTCCCGCGATTCTATTTCGTCGGCGATGAAGACCTGCTGGAGATTATCGGCAACAGTAAAGATATCCTACGCATCATGAAACATCTCAAGAAAATGTTCGCTGGTATCTCCACTATCAAGCTTGACGATGATCTGACTCAAATTCATGGGATGGCCTCACGCGAGGGAGAAGAAGTTCAGTTCAGCGAGCCAATCTTGCTGAAGGACTATCCAAAGATCAATGACTGGCTCGCTCGACTGGAATCTCTGATGCGACTCTCTTTGGCTGATTTACTTTGTGACGCTGTTGGCGAACTACGGTCATTCTATGGCACCGCATCCCCGCTCCATATGGATCAACTCATGCATTGGATGGAGAAGTATCCCGCCCAGCTTGTTACATTGGCTATTCAAGTGGCTTGGACCACATCTGTCGAGGATTCTCTGGAGTCGGGAAATCTCCCCGATGGACCACTTGAAACGATTTCCCAGGCTCTTGACCTCCTAGCGGATATCGTCCTGCAAGAACTAAGCCCTGTCACCCGTCGCAAATGTGAGCACCTTATCACGGAACTTGTCCACCAACGAGACGTTACACGCGCACTTATCCAACAACGGGTCACCGATACTAAAGCCTTCACGTGGCTGTCTCAGATGCGATTCTACCTGGAACGATCGGCCGAGAACCCCCTTGACCGTTTGGCCATCCGAGTTGCGAACGCGACTTTCCCATATGGGTGGGAGTATTTAGGCGTTCCGGATCGTCTTGTGCAAACACCGTTGACGGATCGGGTCTACCTCACTCTTACTCAGGCTCTAGATAGTCAACTCGGTGGTTCCCCGTTCGGTCCAGCTGGCACAGGTATCTTTGTTGAGTCCCGTGTGGCAGTCATGTTCTCTGACGATTTGATTTTAGGTAAGACTGAATCGGTTAAGGCCCTCGGCGTCCAGCTCGGTCGCTTTGTGTTGGTATTCTGTTGCGACGAGACATTTGATTTCCAAGCTATGGGCCGTATCTTTGTTGGCCTTTGTCAAGTTGGGGCATGGGGATGCTTTGACGAGTTTAACCGATTAGAAGAGCGTATTCTGAGTGCAGTCTCACAACAGGTCCAGAGTATCCAACAAGGACTAGTGGCTCTCGCCAAGAATCCCAATACCGAAATCGAGCTCGTCGGGAAGAATTTGAAGATTAACAAGAATATCGGTACGCTTCTCTACAAAGTTGTTATCACGTCCACCTGAGCACGTCAACCAGGTATTTTCATTACTACCAACCCCAACTACGCTGGGCGGTCGACTTTGCCACCAAACTTGACAAAGCTTTTCAGACCGTAAGTCTGTCTTCCACCTGTACAAAGGACCACTCTGACCACCCATCAGAATGGCGATGACACGACCTGATCGCGAACTCATTGCTCAAGTCATGCTCTTCTCTCAAGGTTTCCGAACAGCGGAGTCTCTCGCGTCCAAGATCGTACCATTCTTCAACCTTTGTGATGAACAACTTTCGCCCCAGCCCCATTATGACTTTGGTCTACGTGCACTAAAGGCTGTGCTTGCTAGTGCAGGTATCCTTAAGCGTGAACGTTTGCAGAGTGCCAAATTGGAGGATACGGACAGTGTCATTGGGCTCTCCGATGCCGTCTCTGAGCAGATCATCGTCATTCAGAGTGTCACAGAGACAATTGTACCCAAACTGGTCGCTGATGATGTTCCTTTACTCACCAGGTGAGGGTCAATGCGAGCATAGATTCTTCGAGTATTATTTATGTTTTTAACCCTTTTTAGCTTGCTTGCAGACGTCTTCCCTGGCACGGACTACGTCCCCGTCGACTTGGAGGCACTCCGCGAGCAGATACTGAAAGTTTGTGCTGAAAGGCGCCTGGTAGACGGGGAGCGGTGGATTGCCAAGATTCTCCAATTGTACCAAATTCAGAAGATCCAACATGGTCTCATGATGGTTGGTCCCTCTGGCACTGGAAAAACAAATGCATGGCAAGTCCTTCTCTCCGCGCTGGAGAGACTAGATGGCACCGAAGGTGTTGCATACGTCATCGATCCTAAAGCAATTCACAAGGATGCGCTTTATGGCACGCTTGACCCAACTACTCGCGAATGGAACGATGGATTGTTCACTCATATCTTGCGCAAGATTGTGGATGACGTGCGCGGCGAGAGTTCCAAGCGACATTGGATTATATTCGATGGAGACGTCGATCCAGAATGGGTCGAGAACTTGAACAGGTCGGGGGCATTTACTGAACGACGGAATGTTTGACTAATCAATCTTCAGTGTTCTTGACGACAACAAGCTCCTAACCCTGCCCAACGGTGAACGCCTCAACTTGCCTCCCAACGTTCGGATTATGTTCGAAGTCGAACACTTGCGTTATGCAACTCTTGCAACTGTCAGTCGCTGTGGTATGATTTGGTTCAGTGAGGATGTTATTGAACCTTCAATGGTTTACCGTCATTATCTCAACACTCTTTCATCCGTACCTTTGGACGCGGATGATGAAGACGCTGCTGATGTGCCGGGACGTCGTGCGGATATTCTTGGCGTCGAAACCCCGGGTTCTACCCACCTTTCTACCCAGGTTCAGATTGCTGGCATCCTCGAGCGTTACTTTGCAGACGGAGAACTTGTCAGCCTTGCTCTTGAATTTGCGGAATCCATCGATCACATCATGGACTTTACGACTACTCGTGCGCTTCACACACTTTTCTCTTTACTCAACAAGACCGCACGTAACATCATTGAATACAATATCCAACACTCGGATTTTCCGCTCCCCTCAGAGAAGGTCGAACAATATGTCACCAAGCGTTTGCTTGTCAGTATCATTTGGGCATTCTCAGGTGACGCCAAATTGGACTTGCGCGCGGAGATGGGCGAGTTCCTACGCAAACAAACTGGAATTGACCTGCCGCCAATGACTGCCGATGCATCTCTCATCGACTTTGATGTGCAGATTGCCACTGGAGATTGGATTGCTTGGCAGTCTAAGGTTCCTTCAATTGAGATCGACGCACACTCCGTTACTGCAGCTGACGTCGTCGTTCCGACGATGGATACCGTGCGCCACGAGGAAGTCCTGTACTCTTGGCTCTCTGAACACAAGCCACTCATGTTATGTGGACCCCCGGGTTCAGGGAAGACTATGACGCTCTTCAGCGCCCTTCGCAAGCTTCCAGACATGGAAGTCGTCGGCCTCAACTTTTCCAGCGCTACTACTCCTGAGCTTATTCTCAAGACGTTTGAGCAATACTGCGAGTATAGAAAGACTCCGAACGGCGTCATCCTTGCACCGGTTCAGATTGGCCGATGGCTGGTTGTGTTTTGTGACGAAATCAATCTGCCAGCTCAGGACAAGTATGGTACTCAGCGAGTTATCTCATTCTTGCGTCAACTGGTTGAATGTGGTGGATACTGGCGCGCGAGCGACATGTCGTGGGTCAAACTCGAACGTATCCAGTTCGTCGGTGCATGTAACCCGCCCACTGATCCCGGCCGTGTTCCTCTCAGTCATCGTTTCCTTCGTCATGCGCCACTCGTGATGGTAGACTACCCGGGTGAAGTCTCTCTCAAACAGATTTATGGCACATATAATCGTGCCCTTCTCAAGGTCGTGCCGACGCTGCGCGCGTATTCCGAGCCTCTTACAGATGCGATGGTCTCCTTCTACCTCGTTTCGCAGAAACGTTTCACTTCTGACATTCAGGCTCACTATGTCTATAGTCCTCGTGAACTTACGAGATGGGTGCGGGGTATTTATGAAGCTATCCGCCCTTTGGAGATCCTATCTGTGGAGGGTCTGGTGCGTGTTTGGGCTCACGAGGCATTGCGTCTGTTCCAGGACCGTCTCGTCACGGAGGAGGAAAAACAGTGGACCGACGAACATATTGACCTTGCTGCCATGGAACATTTCCCAACCATTGATCGGGACGAAGCTTTGGGGCGCCCTATTCTCTTTTCCAATTGGACCTCCAAAGATTACATTCCAGTGGACAGAGAAGTTCTTCGCGAGTACACGAAGGCTCGTCTGCGTGTCTTTTACGAGGAAGAATTGGACGTTCCTCTCGTTCTTTTCAATGATGTGCTTGATCATGTGCTCAGAATCGATCGTGTGTTCCGCCAAGTTCAGGGTCACCTGTTGCTGATTGGCGTCAGTGGGAGTGGCAAGGTAATGGATCTGGCTTCATATACTTGGACTACAAGGCTTACGATGCTGGCTAGACGACATTGTCTCGTTTCGTTGCTTGGTTGAATGGGTTGAGCATCTTCCAGATCAAGGTTTCGAACAAGTACACTGGCGATGACTTCGATGATGATCTCCGCACTGTGCTGAGACGCGCTGGTTGCAAAGGCGAGAAAATTTGTTTTATCATGGACGAGTCGAACGTGCTTGACTCCGGTTTCCTGGAGCGCATGAACACGCTTCTCGCGAACGCCGAGGTGCCCGGTCTCTTCGAGGGTGATGAACATGCTGCATTGATGACGGCATGCAAGGAAGGGTCGCAAAGAGATGGGCTGATGCTTGACTCGCATGAGGAATTGTATCGGTGGTTCACTCAGCAAGTCGCAAAGAATCTCCATGTGGTTTTCACAATGAATCCACCAGAGAATGGTCTTGCGTCCCGCGCTGCCACGTCGCCCGCCTTGTTTAATCGTTGTGTTCTCGACTGGTTTGGCGACTGGTCAGATCAGGCGTTCTACCAAGTTGGCATGGAGTTCACCCATACACTGGACTTGGACTTATCGTCGTACTCACCACCTGTTCACTTCCCGATTGCCTATCGCGAACTTGTCATGCCTCCCATACATCGCATCGCTGTCGTGAACGCTCTCGTCTACGTCCACATGTCAATGCACCAGATCAACCAACGAATCAGTCGTCGCCAAGGCCGCTACAATTATGTTACACCTCGACACTATCTCGACTTGTAAGGCCTCTCGTCCCTCTGATGTGTACAACTTACAAGTTTTTTTTAGCATCAACCACTATGTCAGGCTTTATAATGAGAAGCGCGACGAGCTCGAGGAACAACAACGTCACCTTCACGTTGGTCTTGACAAGCTCAAGGATACAGTGACGCAGGTCGAGGAACTTCGCAAGAGTCTTGCCATAAAACGCTCGCAGCTTCAAGCCAAAGACGCAGAAGCTAACGAGAAGTTGAAGCGCATGGTTGCGGACCAGCAAGAAGCCGAACAGAAAAAAGCGGCGTCTATTGAAATCCAAGCTGCTCTGGTGGAGCAAGACAAAAACATCGCACAACGTCGTGCTGTCGTCATGGCTGATCTTGCAGACGCAGAACCTGCAGTGTTGGAAGCGCAGGCTGCTGTCAGTAACATCAAGAGGCAACACCTGCAAGAAGTCAGGACGATGGCTAATCCACCAGAGGCTGTCAAGCTCGCAATGGAATCTGTCTGCACCATTCTCGGTCACAAGATCGATAGTTGGCGGACGGTTCAAGGTATCATTCGTCGGGATGACTTTATTCAGAGGATCGTCAACTTCGATACAAATAATCAAATGACGAAGCCTCTCCGTGAGCTCATGAAGAGAGATTTCTTAAGCCGACCATCGTTCAACTTTGAGACTGTTCAACGTGCCAGTAAAGCCTGCGGTCCACTTGTCAAATGGGTGCTTGCACAAGTCCGATTCTCTGAGATTCTTGACAAGGTTGAGCCCCTACGAAACGAGGTGCAATCCCTTGAGACGCAAGCCGAAACGACCAAGAAACAAGCTGCTCAGATCATCACTATAGTTGCAGAACTGGAGGCGAAAATTGCCAGGTACAAGGAGGAATACGCGCTTCTTATCTCGGAAACCCAGGCAATCAAATCGGAAATGGAGCGGGTACAAAGCAAAGTTGATCGCAGCATGAAGCTTCTTGAAAGCTTGTCTTCTGAAAAGGGTCGATGGGAGTCCGGGAGTCGTACCTTTGATGCAGAAATGAGCACCATCGTTGGTGATGTGTTGCTGTCTGCGGCATTCCTTGCGTACGGTGGTTTCTTTGACCAGCACTACCGAGAGGTAATGTGGCAGGATTGGGTGAACCATCTTCTCGAAGCCAGCATCAAATTTAAACCAGAGTTATCGTTGACGGAATATCTTTCAACTGCAGACGATCGCTTGAACTGGCAGTCCAAATCGCTTCCAGCCGACAACCTAACCACCGAAAATGCGATCATGCTCAAACGATTCAACCGTTACCCTTTGATCATCGATCCTACTGGCCAAGCGACGACCTTCTTACTTAACGAGCACAAGGAACGCAAGATTACAGTCACGAGTTTCCTTGATGAAGCGTTCCTCAAAGTCTTGGAGAGCGCTTTGCGATTCGGTAATCCAATTCTCATTCAAGATGTTGAACATCTAGATCCCATCTTGAATGCCGTCTTGAACAAGGAGATTCGCAGAACAGGTGGCCGCGTGCTCATTCGTATTGGAAATCAAGACATTGACTTCTCGCCTGCATTCACAATGTTCCTCTCAACTCGAGACCCTTCTGTTGAATTTTCCCCCGACATTTGCAGCAGGGTTACATTTGTCAACTTCACAATGACACGTAGTAGTCTTCAAAGTCAATCCTTAGACCAGGTCTTGAAGGTAGAACGTCCTGATACTGAACGCAAGAGGACAGATCTTATGAAAGCTCAAGGTGAATTCCGCCTTCGCCTGCGAACGCTGGAGAAGTTGCTTCTACAAGCTCTCAACGAGTCGACGGGTAATATTCTCGATGATGATAAAGTTATTGGCACCTTGGAAACCCTGAAGCGGGAGGCTGCGGAGATCACACGCAAGGTGGAAGAGACAGACATCGTCATGAAGGAAGTTGAGCAAGTGACTGCGGAATATCTCCCGTTGGCGCAAGCTTGCAGTTCTGTATTCTTCATTCTCGAGCAGCTCAACCTCGCCAATCATTTTTATCAATTCTCGCTTCGGTTCTTCCTCGACATCTTTGACTACGTGCTCCACCATAATCCCAATTTGAAGAACGTTGTCGACTATTATAGACGGCGGGAGATCCTCCTGAATGACCTTTTCTTGGTAGTGTACAAGCGAACCTCGCGAGCTTTGCTACACCGTGATCACGTCATGCTTGCTGTACTTTTGGCACAAGTGAAGCTACGAGGTGTCGAGGACATTGCCGATGAACTCGAATTTCTACTCGAAAGCGGACAGGGAATTGTTGGAAAACCTAACGCCCCCTCAGGCGAACATCCGGTCCCTTCCATACTCACTCCAGACCAGATGGTGCACCTCGAGGACTATGCAAAACAAAGTCTTTTCAGACCTGTTCTTAACAACGTTCTCGAGTGTCCTGAAGATTGGGAAGCTTTCCTGCAATCCGAAGACCCTGAAACAATCGTTCCTCTACCTTGGGAGCCGAGCACACGTATGTCCACTCTTCCTACGCAGGTTTTCATGTCTTGATATTCGGGCAGCTGCCGTGGAGGCCCTTCGTTCAATGCTTGTCGTCAAATGTCTGCGACCTGACCGTCTCCTACAATCCACGGCATTATTTGTGCGGACTGTTTTCCAGACCGACTTGTCTTCCGAACTCGATCTTGGTGCCATGGTTGCAGGCGAAGTTCCCGCCACAACGCCACTTGCTCTGGTATCCGTGACTGGCTATGATGCTAGCTACCGCGTGGAGCATCTTATACAAACTGTCGGCGCGCGATCCTCTTCAGTTGCCATGGGCTCTCAAGAGGGCTTTACTCTGGCAGATCAAGCTATCGCTGCCGCGTCAAGACAAGGAACATGGGTCCTTCTCAAAAATGTCCACTTGGCCCCTTCATGGCTTGGTCAACTGGAAAAGAAACTGCAGACCCTGAACCCTCACCGCAACTTCCGTCTCTTCCTGACGATGGAAGCCAACCCGTCCATTCCTGTCAACATACTCCGGCAGTCTCGCATCATCATGAACGAGCCTCCGCCAGGAGTGAAGGCCAACTTGCTCGACTCTTTAGGATCCATTTCCTCACAACGTCTCGCTCAGGGACCTGCAGAGAAGGTCCGTTTATACTTCCTTCTCGCATGGTTCCATGCGGTTGTGCAAGAACGTCTACGATATGTTCCACTGGGATGGAGCAAAACCTATGATTTCAACGACTCTGATATGGCTTCCGCCTTCGGTACTATTGACACATGGCTCAACACTATTGCCAAAGGGAGGGCTAACGTTGATCCTGCTACAATTCCATGGGATGCGCTTCGAACACTTATCAAACAGTCAGTGTACGGTGGGCGTGTTGACAGTGATTTCGATCAACGCATTCTTGATGCGTTCGTTGATAAATTGTTTACTCCGGCTGCTTACAACGTGGATTTCAACCTCGTTCCCAGTATCAATAGTAGTCAGGTCCTCGAAGCTCCTGATGGGACCAAATTGGAGCACTTCCTCTCATGGGTACAAGGCTTACCGGACCGCGAGCCGCCATCATGGTTGACATTGCCGCCAACTGCGGAAAGGGTCATCGCTGTTGCTCAAGGTCGGCTCACTTGACGTCAGCTTGACGCCCACTGAGCTCACTTGTCCTAGGTAACGAGCTTCTCAACAAGCTACGAAAGATGCGGACTCTTGTCGATGACGAGGATGACGTGCCCAGTGCTGGTACTCCTTCCAAGAGTCAGTCCTCACAACAGCCGGCTTGGATGCGCAACCTACACGAGCGCTGTCGCGAATGGTTGGCGCAGCTTCCGTCGGTAAGATACGCTGTTCATAGTGACTGACGTGTTAGTGACACTTTCTATCTAGTCTTTGAATATACTGCCTAAACAGGCTAGCGACAATCCAGATCCACTCTATCGCTTATTCTTCCGAGAAGGCTCCATCGGACGCAAGTTACTCGATCAAGTTCGCAAGGACCTCGCGGATGTCGTTAAAGTCTGCGAGGGTGGACTAAAGCAGACCAATCACCTCCGTGCTTTGATGAGCTCTCTTACCAAAGGTGAATTTGGCTCGTTTTTGTCTTGATCAGAACTAGGCTAATATGATCAAGGGACTATCCCGACACACTGGAAACGATACAAGGTCCCAAAAGCCATGTCAGTTTCGGAGTGGATTCCGGACCTCGCTCGTCGCCTGGCTCAATTGGATGGGATTACGATGATGCAGCAGTCCTTGTCCAACGTCGAGGTTTGGCTTGGCGGGCTGTTCTTCCCGGAGGCATACGTTACGGCTACTCGGCAGGCTGTTGCTCATCGCAAGCGCTGGAGTCTGGAGACACTAAGTCTGCGATTAGACATCGGTCAAATGAACAACCCAGGCGCGTTCATTGTTGATGGTGAGTCTCAGCGGCCTTCTAGTTTCGTATGTCTCATCATACTGGCTCAGGTTTGACACTAGAGGGGGCTGCGTGGGATGCAGAATCTGGAAAGCTTGTACTGAACGACGGTGAGGCCGTTCATCTGAGCGCATCTCAGATCCGGTGGGTTCAGGAAGAAGAGGATGCCGTTGACCAGAGCAACCTGGTGACACTGCCGGTCTACTTGAATAGCGACCGCAGTGACGTGATGTTTACGGTCGACCTACCTTTTGACGACAGCTCAGCATCCCTGGTCGCGATGAGGGCAGTTTGCCTCAATGCTAGAGGTTAGAGGTTGGCAAGATGTTTGATTTTAGGATACCCGGAGACACAATACCTACGACACATGCATGTAGCATTCGTGAACTGTAATGACCATCCACGTCTGATGACCCCACCAGAGAGACATGAAGCTAGGCGTTAGGTTGATCGCTCAAGGCAGATAAGAAGGCCACAGTCAGGATGAGCCTGGTGTCAGAATACAATACAGTGCGTGATCTGTGACAATCTATGATGATCTAGTTCTCTCTAGTTCGCCTCCGTCTGGCGAATCTGACTTCCGCCAACAACTTCAAGTAACTTCCAATCTACTTGAATGTTTTCTGCCGCAAATATCGCCCGAGCCCCTTCTGCGATAGCCTCGAAATTATGAGTTGCGAGAGCCAAGATCGTTGGCCCCGCCCCCGAGAGGCAGATGCCGAGCAGACCGGGATGGGTCTGCGGAGTGAGCGACGATGTTACTGCCGGCAGACCAGGAATCTGAGGACATCACTGCTAAATCCCCCCGCACATGGACCGTCCACACGACAGAAGAAAAGACGTACGAGCGTCTTCCGATACGGTTGATGGACACGATCCTTCATTGCCTCGTAGATGAGTTCGGAGTCCGGTGGTGACTGTCCGAGCGCGGTCGTCAGCACGGCGAGCCGCTGCAGATTGAAAACCTAGTATTGCCGTCATCAGCGGAAATTCAGAGAGAGAGGGGGCAAACAGAGCACGTGCCAGATCCTTTCGAGAGTACGCTGCGGGCAAGACCTCTCTCGCTTTGGCGGTGCTCAGCTCGAATTGAGGTATGATCGCCACGGCTTTGATGGCGGGACTCCAGCCGAAGCGAACAAAGTGTCCGATGCCAGACGGAGGTACGGGCGGAGACAATCCCCACTCTTCGCCCGCGTCGGGAGGGTACTCTGGCAGCACCTCCGACAGCGGCACCTGGGCGGCCTCGCTAGCGACGGGATCGAGTTCTCGGAGGTACGCTCCGACGAAACCACCGACGAGCGCTGCCGTCACATTGTCCGGATGCCTCTCGACCATGAGCGCATAGTCGAGCATTCGTTCGCGCGACAGATCGAGTTTTCCGAGCGTGTTCCCGAGGAGCACGCCCGCGACGACGGCCGCGCCGGAGGAACCGAGGCCACGACCAAAGGGTATCTGGTTGTCGGCATGGATGCTGACGAGCTCCAGCGGAAACGAGCGGTGATTGTTGCAGCGCAAGACGTAGAGCGCGACGCGGGTCATGAGATTCCGGTAAGGATCGAGAGGGACTTCCTCGGCCCCTTCACCCGAGTAGGTGATTTTTACGAGGTCAGCAGAGGGGGGTCCGAAGTTGACGGTGAGCGTCAAATACAGAGATAGGGAGAGCCCTACTACGTCAAAACCTGGACCGATGTTGGCAGAAGTCGCGGGGACTGTGATGATGACGGCGCTCCTCTGGTCGGGCATGATCAAGAAGCTGCTGTCGACTGTCGTGAGCAGAACGTCAAGGATAGACACAAGGCTCCCTCCAGGAAGTCAAGGGCAGTGTAGGGAGCGACCGCAGCGAGAGGACAAAGGTAAAGCGAGGAGAGACCGAATGGCATGTCGATCATGTACCCGTATCAGGAAGGTAGACTGACTCGCCCCCTACAATTTTACATTGCTCAAACAACCACACGGATCCACCTGCTACAAAACGAGTATATCGCTACAGACGTGTCATTAGGAACATGGTACCAATGTTAGCTAGGTGGAGGGTCGGTCAACGACTTTTCCAGTCAGCCCTAGATTAAAATGATGTAAAGCTAGCAAGTCTCGGTGGGGTTGCCCGCGCTGGGAGTCTGCGTAGGTGTGAAGGCACGCACTGAGGACTGCATGGATGCAGTCTCAGCCATGGTTGTGGTGTGGTTGGTACTCTGATCGGTATCAGCGACAGTCAACTAGAATTAAGAGACGTCAGATCGCCGATTTTTTCTCTGAAACAGAACTCAGGATCACGTAGATTGCATCATCCGAAACACCACGCTGGGCCACTGGCAATGCCAGAGACTGGTGGTTCTTCGCAGCAGTGATGGTAAACATTCTGTATGTGCCCTTCGGGAGGCCACCAGTGACATTGGCATATAGATAACCCCTGGCGTCTGCTCTGCGGTTGAGCCCCACAAAAAAGGCAAATTTAGTTGGGTCTGTAGGGATAGTTTGATGGAGCGATCGAAGGGCTTCAATGACGACATGTGAATGACCCTGTATGAAGCCAGTGGCTGGATCGAGTTGCTGAGGCGCTGCTAGGAAGCTTGACTCTGGGTTGACAAAATGGCCCGTCGCAAGGTTTCTGACAGCCACCGTAATTTGGAACGTGGTGTTCGCCGGGATGACAGCAAGGTTGACCGGCGTCACAAACTTGGTACTCGGCATGTTGGAAAAAGATGGGATGGCCCCCATCGGAGCAGGATTGCAAGAACCATTCTTGAGCTGCTGTCCGTTAGTGATGGGAAGCTCGGGTAGCGTAGCGCAAAAGTTGATGAAATTGTTGGTGGATACGAGCGATGCAACCTCGCCGGCTTCTGAAGTGTTCGCGTTCAGTCCGTCTTGTGCAAAGCCCGTGGCGACCACAGAAGATAGGAGTGTCAAGGAAGTCTGGGCACTGCTCAAGCCGGTCGAGCCAGCATCAGATGGGGCTGTCGGGATCGCAGTAGACGATGGTGTGGCAAGAGAAGGAGTGACGGTTGCGTTGGCAGTAATGGTACCATCAGTTGCTCCAGTGGCGGCGATGCGCGCACTCCGTTCAGCCGGAGTCGTGCAGGTGATAGACGTCCCGGGCGAGTTCACCAGTGGCAGCGCTGCACAGCTAACGGTCGACGGGTTGTCTCTGTACCACGAGACGTATTGACACAACTTACACCAACCCAGGAGTACAAGCTGACATGACATAGTGTCCATTGACGCATTGGGCGAACTTTCCGCCAACACAAGCATTCCCGGAGGTGCAGGAAGATGCAGCTGTTAATGACACAAACTGGTTGCTACAATGATGGATTAGAAAGAGGCTGGGCGTAAGCAGAGTGAGATCAGGCTTGCTTGAGATTGATGGCATCTATGCCATTCTGCAAGCGGAAGCCACTTGATCGGCGTTGTCTGAGGCTTGGGCGAGCGGACGCGAGAGAGAAAAGGAAGAGAACAGAGAACGTGACGAGCCTCATAAGAGTCTGGCAGTCAATGCTTCAGAAGAAGGAACGAGGAGACGAGCCTTGTCGACGCGTTGTTATACATGATAGTGGGCCACCTTCAACACTCAACATGGAACAAGAGCGCACCATCCGCGTCGACGCAGTGCGGAACATGCCTCTCACCGTTCCCTTGACCACGCCTCACCATTCCTGCAGATCCTCTTTGATCTGGACGGGTACTGACCGTCGCCTCAAACGTTTCGAGTCGTTCGCGTTGCTTTCAGCACCCTCATCGACTCCGCTCCTGGCGTTCTCGACACTTGGGATGCATTCCGGAAACAATATACCCGTCTCCCCAGCAATATCGCCCTCCTAATCCACGGAAGGAGAGTGGCGGACACCTTGCGCGAGCACTGCCAGATTACGGATGAGACAAAGTTGACCCAATCCATCTGCATCGCTCTTGGCACAAATCGAAACTGTAAGAGGAGATTGTGCGTTTCGAGCACCTTGTCGCCGTCCAAATGGATAGTCTTGGTTCCTGTGTCCTCAATGGGGCATAGAAGCTGTCGAACAAGGTAACCATAGAATCTGTTGACAACATACATGCAGCTCAGTGAGATTGCACCAAATAATTGGACTATTGTTACATCAGGTACCCATTCATCAGGAATTTTACAGAGGTTCTATTCTGTCTTGTACTAATCTGCAAATATAGTCAAACCTGGGGTTGGTTGCTGCCACTGATCTGCAAACATAGCTGGCAGCCTGCTGATTTTTTATTTGGACTAATCTTAACAAAACAAGCCATACTCCTTTTTGTACACTAGATGTTACAGCATTTTCTGCATCAGGCATAGTATTTTCAGCACAAGTAATCTGTGGCATGATGGCAAACTGAAGCACAACACTACTCCTTCATAGGAAAACATGATTTATCTTGCAATCCTCACAGTCATGCCCACATCTCCACCAACAAGAGGCATGGACATAGTGCATGTAAGCTGCTGTGAGTTATGCAGATTGGCATCACGGTTGGTTGTGCCACGCAGGCTGCACATCACAATGTTGCCTGAAGCGGGCGCTGGCGATCACACATTATCGGATGCGCTCGGTATCACATTGCGCGTCCGACTCTGCGCCGCTTACCGGCGCGCCTGTTGCCCGGGACTACCCATGCACCGTCCGTCCCGTCCCCTTTACTTGCCCGCATGCATCCCCCTTCTGCACCTCCTGCCCCCCACTTCCTCTCGGTGCACAGAGACTGCCGAGCATGTCCTCAGCACGTAAGTCCGCCCGACCGTACACGCCCCGCACTCATCTTATCTTGCCATTACAGGAAGTGTCCAACAGTGAGCCCATGATCTTCCCCACACCATGTCTCCAGCCTCACCGTGATCCCTGTGCCCCAGATTCGATCGCGGCGACGTGTCCTTCATCATCGTCGCAGGCGCCATGGTCGCCTTCATGATCCCCGGACTTGGTGCGCCCTGATCTCTACCCACCCCACGAAAAGCTGACACGCCCGTCCAGCCTTTCTCTATTCCGGCCTGTCCAGAAGAAAGTCGGCCCTCTCCCTCATCTGGGCCGTCACCGCAAGCAACGCCGTCTGCATCTTCCAGTGGTACTTCTGGGGCTACTCCTTGGCGTTCTCCCCCACCGCCACCAACGGCTTCATCGGAAACCTCGCCAACTTTGGCTTGATCAATGTCCTCGGAAACCCGTCCCCCGGCTCGCCCCTCATCCCCGACTTGCTCTACAGCTTCTATCAGATGGAGTTTGCCTGCGTCACCGTCGGCATCCTCATGGGTGGCATTGCCGAACGTGGTAGGGTCCTCCCTGCCATGGTCATCACCTTTTTGTGGATGACACTCGTCTACTGCCCCCTGGCTTGCTGGGCCTGGAACATCAACGGCTGGGGCTTCAAGTGGGGTGTTCTAGATTACGCCGGTAAGCACCGTCTCGTTGATCACCATCGTTCCCATGCATACCGGGCTCGACAGGCGGTGGTCCTGTCGAAATCGGAAGTGGCGTTGGGGGACTTGCGTATGCCTGGGTCCTCGGACGGCGTCAAGAAAAGGAGCTGCTGAACTTCAGACCGCACAACGTGTCGATGGTCAATCTCGGGACGTTTATCCTGTGGTTCGGCTGGCTCGGGTTCAACGGTGGGAGCGCGTTCGGTGCGAACCTTCGTGCGATCATGGCAATATGGAACTCGATGCTCGCGGCTGCTTTCGGTGGGATTGTGTGGTGCCTGCTCGACTACCGCCTGGAGCGCAAGTACAGCATGGTCGGGTTTTGTTCTGGGACGATTGCTGGCTTGGTGGCGGCTACCCCTGCTTCGGGCTACATCCCTCCGTGGGCTGCTGTGATCATGGGTATCGTGACTGGGGCGGTTTGCAACTACTCGACGAAGAGTGAGATTTTGTCAACCTCGCCGTGTTGTCGGCTAACCTTTCTCCAAAGTCAAGCTGTTCTTCAAGGTCGATGACACGCTTGACATCTTTGCCGAGCACGCCGTTGGTGGTGTCATCGGCCTTCTCGCAAACGGGCTCTTTGCGTCACATAGTATCATTGCCCTCGACGGTGTAAACACGAATATCGACGGTGGTTGTATTGACCATAATTACAAACAGCTGCACATCCAATTTGATTACGTCTGCGCTACCTGTGTTTACACCTTTGTGGTCACGGCGATCATCGTCAAGGTCGTCGATCTCATACCTGGCCTCCATCTCAAGACGACGCCTGAGGGCGAAGCCCTCGGCTTGGATGAAGTCGAGGTGGGTCTGCCGTGTTGATTCGGCGTAACTGCAGTATATGACACAACGACGACAGATCGGAGAGTTCGCCAACGACTACATCGAGGTACGGAGAGACTACTCCAATTGGACGGCGGTCGCAGATCCCATGTGCGAGCGGGCGTCCCAATTCCTAACGTCGGACACGTATGGCAGCGCGGACCGGCATGGACAACGCGACGGTAAAGAAGATTCGCCGCTCGAGCACACCCAAGAAGAGACCAGGGACGAAGAAGTAGCATTCCAAGCGATGGAGGTTTTCTAGCGATCTTGTGTGGGTAAAAAGAGTGTTGCGAAATCGACCGAAATGGTCAAAGGAGCATGGGTTTTATTCGGTCCCCGACCGTAAATTTGGTGCCTTGTTTGAGTTCTGTAGGCCCCCTCGTTTTACCATCAGTCATTCCATGTTGTTTCAACAGGTGTGGGCAGATGTGTAGACGTGCAACATGTAAAATCCGAACGTTCGAACCTTCAGAAACATGACAAATGACTTGACCAACAGTCCCATCCAAACACGAATTCATCGCCGTCCGAGACACGGGTAGAATTGTCGCCGACACTTGGCCTCGGTGCCGGAAATCAAGGAACCACAGATCCCCGAGTCAAACTCCTCGTGCAAAAGGAGGTCGACGATATTGCGCGAGGCAATAATTTCCGTTTCCGTCATCGAGATGAACCTAGAGATGCTTCCGTCAGTGCACGCAAGACCGAGAGCAACACTCGGAAACTCGCGGTTAAAGCGTTCACATTGTAGAACACCTGGTCGACCTTGACTGGCGGAAACTTGTCCGTGGGGGGCAGCACCGGGTACGCATCCCACTGGTGCGCCACAAGTTCAGTAACGGTCCGGGCAAAAGAAAAACTGTGCACACAGCACACTCACCTCCTTCCCGTATACCCAGCCGATGTTGGGGGACGAGCGCGCTCGGACGGCCTCGAGCGGGCAAGAGGAGTGACGGCTGCGTTGGCAGTAGTGGTACCATTAGTTGCTCCAGCGGCGGTGATGCGTGCACTGATAGACGTCCCGGGTGAGTTCACCAGTGGCAGCGCTGCACAACTGACAGTCAACGGGTTCCGGTGCCATTGTGACCAGTAAACGCGGAAAAACAGGCTTGCCCACTCGTCTCGTTAAAGACAAAGCTATGACGTCATAACATGTGTTATGCAATATCACTGCTCGCTCGCTCGATATCGATACAACGTCAATCTGAATGTTTTGCTGCTAGATAGCACTGTAACTGTGCGGTAAACACGCATTGCATGCATATATCGCAAACGAGGAAACGTTGTAACCACTAATCGGCCTAATCAGTTCTACCAGCAGCCAGATGCTCCCACTACAGTCCACCCCAACACATTGATGTTATTTTCGCTAGTACTATTCTTCACGACATACGAACATACATGGATTGATATCTGATGATACCTAGCTCTGGCTCATCATCAAACAAGTCCCACTTTACAGGGTGATGATTACCAAGTAAATCTAATCTCAATCAACACGTTATCGGTTCATACATCACACCTGGTCACGCCTGATCATAGCTTTCATTGGGTCAACATGGGACAAGAGCGCACCATCCGAGTGGACGCAGTACGGAACATGCCTTTGCCCGTTCCCTTGACCACGCTTCACCGTACCCGCAGATCCTCTTTGATCTGGACGGGTACTGACCGTCGCCTCAAACGTTTCGAATCCCTCACGTTGCTTTCAGCACCCTCATCGACTCCACTCCTGGCGTCCTCGACGCTTGGGATGCATTCCGGAAACAGTATACCCATCTCCCCAGCAACATCGCCCACCTAACCCACGGAAGGAGGCTGACGGACACCTTGCGCGAGCATTGCCGGATTACGGACGAGACGAAGCTCGAGGTGGGCTGATTTAATCCATCGACATCGCTCTCGGTACAAATTGGATCCGTAGGAAGAGGTCTCTCGTTTCGAGCACCTTGTCGCCGACCAAAGGGACGGTCTTGGTCCCCGTGTCCTCAACGGGGCCCAGAAGTTGCTGAACAAGGTAACCATAGAATCCGTTGACGACACCGTCGGGACTTCCCACATGCATACATGCAGCTCAGTGAGATCGCACCGGATAACTGGACCATCGTTACGTCAGGTATCCATTCAGACAACAACGCCCTTGTGTAACCCGAAGGTGACCGTTGCATGTGCCAGCTTCTAGGTCCTACGCGGATCTTGCCCTCTCCAAGTGCTCGTTGCCTATACCGCGCAAGGGTTACGTGACCAGCAACGACGTCACTGAAGGCAAGCCCAAGCCCGATCCATACATCGCGGGCGCAGCTGTGCTCGGCATACCCCCCGAGAAATGTGAGCCATCTACTCGCTGTTTCAAGTTCGCCGCCAGTCCTAATCCCGATGTACATCAGGCCTGGTAATCGAAGACGCTCCGTCTGGGCTCAAAGCAGGGCGTGCTGCTGGTGCCCAAACGCTTGCCGTGTGTACTTCTCACCAATCCGAAGCACTCTTGCGGGACGGAGGTGGCCACCTCGACTATATCGTAAACGATCTGGAAGAGTGCGTTGTCTAACTCCAGCTGCTCATTGCTGACCCTCCCGCTTCGATTAGCGTCTCGGTTAACTGGGTAGGAGATCAGCTAGAGATCACACTGACTGCGATACCGCGCAACGAAAGCGTTCTCGAATAGAAAGCGGTTGCGGTTGAGATACAGGAAATATAATAGTGCGATGAGATCTATAGATCGCTGATCTAGACATTACATTCCAAGACATTGGTGACAAGAGTGCGGGCCAACAGATTCCTAGCTCCCAGGGAGCCAGAGGGTGACAGAAAAGTGTGGAGTGAGTCAGCTAACTGCTTTCTGCTGTGGCAGCGAACGTGAGCGTTTCAAGACGTCCCTTTCCCTTGCATTCCTTTTGAAGGAGATCGGCGAGCGTCTTGAACTGAGGGGGATCGATCAGCAGGACCTGTGGGACGTCTGTCAGTCGAGTATACTGCGTAGAGGTTGTGACCAGCCCACGTATTCCCACATCTCTGCCTTGTCCACTCGTTCGACTTGCTCAGCCGCCGATTGGATTCGCTCTTCCAACCCCTCTCCATCTACAGCAGGAACTGCAACACGGACACGCATCCGCGCACGTTGGACGGGCAATTTCGACCCAGATTGAATGAGCCGTAACGTTTCGGACACCTACATCTCCCCCGTAAACTCGCGTCAAAACGACGACTCGCAAGAAAAAAAAAAAAGGGGGGGGAGGGGTCGCCCTACCTGACTCTTGGCATTCTTGCCGACTTTCACGCTCACCCCCGCCTCTGCCATGGCCTTTTCGATGATCCCGACGGGATACGGACGTTGCGTCGCCGGATCGACGCACTTTTCCGCAACGAGGGTCGCGATCTCCTTTCGCAACGCGGCGAGGTCATGCTCGCGCTCCTTTTCGCCGACCTGAAGCTCTCCCTTTTTCAGTATCTGGAAAACCGACGGCTTAGGGCACCCCTCGAGGGGCGAGAGAGCGACACCGGACCTCCTTGACGACCTCGTCCACGGAGGACGTTCCAAACGCCTTTTGGAGGTCGGCCGACTTGGCCACTTCACCTTTGGAAACGTTTATGAACACGTTCGATATCTGGAGGACGTCGTCCAGATCGGTCTCGCTTTGGACGCTATCGATGAGAGAGAGAGAGAGAGCAGACGGATGGGGGGACGTACACGCCATTTCGCCATTCTTGCACCTTGTTCTTGTAGCACGCGATCTGTGATGTGGTATGAGCGCGAGCCTCGCAGCGAGGGATTGAACTGCTGCGTACCTCGAAACGTTTCCCGCCCTTTTTCAGGCGGACGATGGAGACGTTTGTCAGTCTTGGAGGGAACTTCAGAGCGACACGGCAAAGAGATGGAGAGTACAGACTTGATCTGGTTCGAAGGTTGGTTGATGGGCATCGTGTGTGCGTTGGAAGTGGAGGTGTGAGTCGAGCGCTGTTCCACCCCAAACGGAAGGCAGACACTCAAATGACTCGCAAAACGATACAGAATTTACAGAGTAGAACAAGCCGCCCATCTCCGAGGATACGATCAAGGCTGCTTGTCAGCTACCGAGTCTCAAGATTGCACGTAATTGCCAGGAAAAACCCCTTCTATCCCGTTCAGGCGACCAGTCCACCAGTCCTCCTGACTTTCTGTCTTTTTCACAATCTCAATCTGATCACCACTCTTGAACGATAAATCGCCGTCGGCCTGGACGACGTAGATGTTCAGCGGGTGCATCCGGTCGGAACTGCATCATACCTGTGCATCGAAATCGTATAGCGCCGTCACGTATTCAACCACCGGCTCAGGCTTCGGTTTGGGCTTGAGTGGTGGAGGCGGAGGCGGCCGTTTCGTCGGTGCGGAGGTGCCACTTCCGTTAGCCGAGACAGAATAGGGAGGTGGTGGAGCACTTGACTGGCCAAGGGACGGCGGGGGTGGGGGTGGTGCCTTCTTCACAAACGACGAACCACTAGCGTACGAAGGGGGTGGCATGGTGCGCGAGGAAAGACTGGCGGTGCTGGATGTGGTTGTCCCGCTGGGAGTGCGTCTCATGGAACCACTGGCACCAGATTCCGCACGCTTTGCGTGGACGAGCTTGGCTGAATGAAGCGGTAAGCGGGGCCGACAGATAAGCAAGGCAGCTACACACATGTAGACACGATTCGTTTAGTGATGCCGAGGTCCTCAATTTGGCTCCAGGCGTCCGTGCGATTGTTCTCGTAGTCGGACTGGATCAACGAAGCTGGGCCGTTGGTGATCTTGTATTTGCCCTCGGCAAAGGAGTTCAACTTTTCGAGCAATAGATAATAAATGTTAAGCCTCGAAGGGGGCAAGTTCGCTTGGAGGTGCGGTAAACAGTGGGGAAGCAGACGTACTGCATGTAGTAAAAGGAATGGAATAAAGGGTCGATGAACTGGGTAGCGAGCTGCATGAAACGAGGAATGTCTTGCTTCAGCATGTTGTTGATGTAGTCATAATCGTTCGTCGCGGCTTCAAAGTCTTGCTCGAGCTGTGAGCGTCCGTCAGAGGAAGGGGCTACTACGCGGCATGCATGCACACGTCGACAAACCTTGAACAAGTTCTTTTCGTCGTTCAGACTCTTTTCCTTCTTGTCTCGAAGCTTCGTCAACGAATTGTTGAATCGATCGTAATCGATCAGCTTGTGGTCGCGCTTCGTGATCGTCTTTCTGATGACCTTGAGAACACCTTGGAACTCCTTTACGGGGCCAACGACGCGGCTCTCGATGAGTTCGAGCTCTGGGGCTATGGTAGAGCGGAGCTCATCCCAGTGCTCGGCATAGAACGGGGTGTTAGCGATCGTGGCGGCGGCGGAGGGGTATTTGTTGGTGACGTTGAGCTCTCCAGACAATGGCGAGTAGAGGAAGTTGAAGCGGCTTCCAAAGCCAGTAGCACCGGTCAGCAGAGCTAGCGGGTGGAGGTCGCGATGGATATCGATGGAGACGCGAACGGAGGTTGCACACCTGTGACTGCATCGGTGTAAGCCTTGGTGTCCTTGAGGAGCCTCTCGGTGGCCTGCTCGAGAGCGGAGAAGTGGGCTTTGTAGTCGTCGAGTTCGGGATCGGATGATGCTGTGAACAACGTGAGATCGATTGCGGTGTGAGGGTATCGTTGACTGACTCTTTGAATAACCGACTTTGGAGGTGACGAGGTGTGGTGTCCTGCGGGTGCGCTGGCATGAGCTGACCGTTTGAACGAGGGAAAAGAGACCTGCTGCGGCGATGCACCGCATTCGACCGCTGGGGGGGGTGGTTGGAGCACGAGAATAGAGAGCTCACCGCTTGATTGCCTTTGTGAAGCCCTTCATATTGGCGGGTCGGTCGAGCGCCGGTCAACTGAAGCACACTGGAAACGATGAAGAGATGAGATGCGGCCGCTGCGGTACGAGGGTGATTACGTCATCACGGTCCCGCTCGCTTACCCTCGCCCCTCGCCACTCGTGCGTGTGCTGCATGCCCAACGGAATCATGGTCGGCATTGAGCGAGTATCTCAAGGACGAGTCCTGACGATGGTCACACATGGAAATACCAATGTGGACGTTGCAAGACACGACGGACAGCGACCGCTGGACAGAGCGTCGAGTCGGTCGACTCGTCGCTGCCAGTACAGGCACTGCCACTGGAAAGATAAAGCCACGTGTCGCGACGTCATCGAGCTAACGCTCGGTGCTGACGCTCTGAACGGGACGCAAAAACAAGTTGTCAGACACAACGGTACGTCTGTCTCGTGACATTACTCGCGGGCAAGACGAAAGAAAGTCGGGGAGGCCTATACGCGAGAGAACCACAGAAGAGGCAACTGCTCTAGCGATGCCAACTGCTCGTGACACAATGTCTCTGCAGCAACAACGAAGCACGTGAGGGAGAATACCGAGAGGGAGGATGCAGATCGAGCGGGATGTAAAACCAAGCCAGCAGGACACGACGTATCAGAGAGATCTGACATCCGGAGAAAGGCAGCCTCAAAGATCAACGAAGCTGGTAAAGGAGCACGAAGGATCGCCGAGCAACGTTTGATACTTGGGATATGAAATCTGACCTGTTGGTCGTGTCGTCCGCCTGCGAGGGATATTCTTTTTGCATATTGCGAATCATACGAAGTTGACGCAGACATTTCATTCTATCCTTTCCCTCTACTGTCTTGATGGCACAGCGGAATGTCGTACTTGAAATCGAGGCTGGCAACGAAGAATTGGTGAAGAGAGCTGTCAACGCCAGATGGTTACCATTCAAGGAGGGGACCCGCCTGTGATCCATTCATCCCAAGCTGCGGGTCGTCTGTCAGTTCATTGTCTGTCGTAGGGAGCCATAAGCAGGTGCTCTGCATCGACTGCTGGTCGCCAGTGGCTGCGCTCTCCCTGACTCGATACTCCAACGTACCTTTTGGGCTGTCCCAGTTTGGCCCACGCACGTGCAGTGACGGGGAGCATCATTCCCAGTATATGGCAGGGTCGCAGCGGAGGCTGTTTCCAGAGCGACCACCGGCTGTAGTTCCATCGCGATGGCAGACCTTATGCTGTCCATTTCGTGCCAAGACGCCAGGAGGCCGACCACCACCCGATGGGCATAGACCGCACCGTTCCCAGGCCCGCCTTGTCTAGGACATCAAGGGTCCAGATGCCGTGTTGCCCATGGCAGTTAGAACGGACGATTTTCCAAGCGCGGTAGAGTTTAATGAGCGTTTGTCAACTTGGAGCGCACCGGCGCGAGGCACATGCCTGGCTCTGAGAGACCTCGCTTATCAATATGTCACCGCCCAGCTTATGTGTATCGCGCTGGGATGACAGATGCTCAAGTGAGAGGAGCCGAAATGGGGTTACTGGGCAGGGTGTGTTCATTGACTACCTATCTGATAGGGTCGAGATTAGGAATGTTTTCCCAAATCCTCGAGTGAGGACAACATTTGATTCGACTCCGCAGCATGTAGTGTTGTCAGGTACAGAGCTCCGGGTCCAGTGGGAAGGCGAAGTAGAAAACGGAATGGTTACCTCACAGATCAGTGATATGGCTCAGTTAGTCTTGCAGAGCCACTCGAGCTTATATGACGTTGGTTTTGACTCGAAGACTCGAATCAGGCTTGGCAGAACATTGATCAGGTGACGGGCACGAACAATCAGACCAAATGTGCATATACACCAGCAAACAGAGCTGTGCACGTGACCGTCTCGGAGGTCGGACCTGACCAGGGATGGGCCCCGTCGGACCAGAACGATGGGGAGCCAGAGCAGCCCGTCGTGCAAGCGTCATTGCCAGAGTGCTAACTCAAGCGACCGCCCCGTTCTCGCCCACGACCGTCCCTCCCCGTCAGACACCACCTTTGTGTTGGCGAGTGAGACACCTTTGCCACAGTCGCCCGCTCTGACCGTCCGACAGAGCTTTCAGCCCCTTTCATCATGGACAGCAGCGACACCCAACGATGGCGGATACGTGAGCATGGCGGTTTGGAAGCATCCGGCGAAATGAACCGACCTTTCCCCGCAGGCCGAGATGCTTGACGACGACAACGCGGCATGGGGAAGACCTAAACGCTTGAACCTCTGCGCTGGGCGTTCTCGACGCAGAATCCTCCGTTTTTTCTGATCCTCTCCACGCCGGTTGTATTCCCTTTCCTCCACGCGTTGTACCACTAGTGTGCCCGGCAGGGCAGCCATGTATGATACGAGACACCGGCTGTTTGTATCCGCACGGGGTCATGCTCGCGACTACCCCGCATGTACAATGTTTTCCCAACAGGCCCTGCGGCAGCAAATAAACTCAAGCGTGTCCGCCGGGCGGGAAAAGGCATGACGACCGAGCATACGGCAGCCGCTGTGCATCGTTTCGCGGGATCGGGTGCACGTCCTGTGAATGGTCCACCCATGCACCCTGCCGACGACGCCGACGCCGAGACCGACAGGCGTCGCCCACCGTGAGAATGCGCGAAAGATGTCCTCCTTGCCCCCCGTCTTCTACCACTACTTCCGAACGCCCCTGCCTTATGCGAGAACGCTCGCTCTGCAAGAGAAAATCCACCAAATTCAGCTCGCATCCCGGCGCACGTCCTCCCACCGCGACATTCTCTTGCTGCTCCAACACCGCCCCGTCTACACGTCCGGACGCCGGCAGACCGGACGCGAGCTCGAGGCGGAGCGCGTCCACCTGACCCGCGCCGGCGCCGACTTTGTCATGACGTCCAGAGGTGGCCAGCTGACATATCACGGCCCCGGCCAGCTCGTCGGTTACCCGCTCCTCGACCTCGGCCGCACGTCGCCCCCGGTCAGCACGCGCGAGTACGTGTGCAGACTACAGCAGATGATCCAGAACTACCTGTCGCGCGCGCACATGCTCGCGCACGTCCCCTCGGAGCACACTGGCGTGTTTCTGGACCCTGCAACCAAGGTGGCCAGCATCGGCGTCCAGGTGCGCCACCGACTTACGACGCATGGGTTCGCGATGAACGTCACGCGAGAGCCCCTGGCGTGGTTCAACAAGGTCGTCGCCTGTGGTCTGGCAGACGTCAGGGCTGGCTGCATCGCGTCGGCGGTCGGGAGGCAGGTAGAGGTCGGTGACGTGGCCGAGGGAGTGGTGGACGCGTTCGGTCGGTCGTATGGGAGGCATATGGAGAAGCTCGAGCCCGGGTCTGCAGGCGAACTTGGTAGAGCCGTCCTCGAGCTCGAGGAAGAGGCCTTGGCGGCTGGGGACTGGCCGAAAAGCCCTGCCTCCTGAACCGGGCTAGGATTACTTGCTTTGGGAGACGGAATGCGTGAGAAGGGAGATGACAACATGCTGCAGGGTCAGAGTGCCTGTGTGAGCGAGTGCCTTTGCCCGCCGGAGCATCTTCGCCATCGACATCAGCGGCCCCTCGAGTTCTTGAACATCGTCAGTCCTGAGGCACCCCGTCGTCGTGTGAGAGACTTGATTGCTTGCCACAGAATGCGCCTGCTCGTCCTTGGAGCCACGGGTGCGTGTGGCACGCTCCTGGCGAGGGAGGCACTCGCCGCCTCGCACACCCTCGTTCTCTTTGCGCGCTCTCCCGAGAAGCTCCCGGACGACATCCAGCACGACGCGCGGGCGACGATCATCAAGGGCGAGCTGGACGACGAGCCCGCCCTCTCTGCCGCGATGGAACACGTCGACGCCGTGCTCTCCGCACTCGGCCCCAAGATCTCCCTCGGGACGACGTACCCGAGCGGCGAGCCTCTCGCCCGGGCCTACTCGCTGCTCATCAAGGTCATGCTGGCCCACGGCGTCACACGCCTCATCGCCCTCGGCACGCCCAGCATGCCCGATCCACACGACAAGCAGACGCTGTCGTGGTCGCTGATCGTCGGTGCTATCAAGACCCTGGCGCCCCGAGCGTACAGCGACGTCGTAGGCATCGGAAACGCCATTCGCACAGAGGGAGACGCGCTCGACTGGACCCTCGTCCGGGTCCCCGTCCTGACGAATTCGAGCAACCGGAACGTCGTGGCAGGATACATAGGGGACGGCAAAACGGGGTTTGTGCTCCCCCGGGTTGGGTTTGCGGTGTTCGTCTTGCACGAGCTTGCCGGGAATGAGTGGGTCAAGGCGGCCCCGTTGATCAGTAGTAGATGATCGGCTTGCTCGCGTCACACACTCTAGCACCTAGTGTCAGCAGAGCTGGACATGAATCTATGCAGTACTTCCGACCGACTAGGCGGTGAGGCTGGAGAACTTTAAGAGGTCCTGCCAACTAAACATCCCGGGCTCCTCGTGGAATCGTTTGAGCAGCATCTCGGCAGTCCGGTCATGATCGCCGTCTTTTTTTCCCTCTCCCCACAGATAAAACTTCTGAAGACCCATCGCGAGCAGCTGGGCGTCGACCTGGTCGAGGAAGAAGCGTTGCGGGGCTTGCCCGTCTGTCTGTGCAGGCGCCGAGGACGGTGTGATCTCTCCGCGGAGGAGGACTATGCCGTGCGACTGCGACAGGTCTGTGTAAAAGGTCAGCGCGAGGTACGGCGTCGCAAACGACGCGCGAAGTTTGTATTCTTGGAGTGGCGTGAACAGCACGGTCGACGGTTCTGGGAGGGGGGCCGGGGGGCCGGATGTCGTGCGCTCGAACGGGTTTGGATCCGCAGCAGAGGGGGCTGGAGGGGCGGGATGAAAGGCCCACTGCAAGAAAAAGAATTCGTGGGCGGGGCCGTCCTCGCTGGCGGGGGAATCTGGGCTGGACTGCCGAGGGACGGGCACGACAAAGAGCGGGTACTTTTTGGCCACCCGGGTCATCGCGTTGTACGAGTCGAGGGGGAGAGAGGCGCATATGTACCCTCTCCCGGTGCCGTTGGTGCGCGAGGCATGGTACGCGGTCCACAAGGCGGATATCTGCGACGGAGTGTGCGGTGTGGCGACGAGCTTGGGGAGGTTCAAGATCGAGGAGAGTGGCTGGCGTGCAGGGTCGGTAGGGTGTCGCAAGGAACACAGAGCGACGTGCCTTTACCGGGGAGCTGTCTCTGCGCGCAGTGGACGGCGGTGGGCCTTGTTGTGCACCCGGCAGCGTCTTGGCGTGAGGAAGCGGCCTCCTGAGCGAGGCAACAAGGGCGGCAGCCTCCTCGCGGTCTCTGGCGCGGGCGTGTTCCCGTGCGCGTGCTTTGAGCTCGTCGAGGGAGAGTCCCTCTCTGCGGGGTGTCAGCGCAGGCATGGCTGGCGGAGAGAGACGCACGCGCGGGCCCTCGCGAGCAGCCTGTGGGCGTAGGCGTGGATGCACCGACGCGTCGAGAGCATCATGGCCTGGTTACGTCACGCTGGCTGTCACATCACAATGTCGCCCAAAGCGGGCGCGGGCGATCACACGTTATCGGACGCGCTCGGTATCGCCCTGCGCGTCCGACCCTGCGCCGCTTCTCACCAGCGCGCCTGTTGCCCGGGACTACCCATGCACCGCCTGTTCCGTCCCCTTTACTTGCCCGCACGCGTCCTCCTTCTCCATTCCCTGTCCCCACCTCCCCCCCAAACGGTCCTCGAGCATGTCCTCAGCACGTAAGTCCCCCCGATCGCACACACCCCGCACTCCTCTTATCCTGCCACCACAGCCGACGCCCAACAGTGAGCCCGTGATCTCCCCCACACCATGTCCCAGCCTCACCGTGATCCCTGTGCCCCAGATTCGATCGCGGCGACGTGTCCTTCATCATCGTCGCAGGCGCCATGGTCGCCTTCATGATCCCCGGACTTGGTGCGCCCTGATCTCTACCCACCCCAC